>VCMS01000270.1:30000-74422 GCA_022539475.1 Gracilaria domingensis | reverse complement strand
GTGTAGAGAGCGTACTGTACGATCTTGTGGGAGGGGGAAAGTACCCGGTGGGAGCTTCTGAATCTTATGGATATGCATATGCTGTTGACTGTTGAAGCCAATCGCTATCGCTTACATATAGCATCTTCTAAGATCCGACATCCCCGTGCTAGTATGGGGGTGTTCACGGAACATAAGATATTGGCTGGGGGAAACTATCTGTCATTTCTATGGAACTTTGGTATACACGGATCTGACGACCGGAAGGAAAGACACTTAACGTATGGAAGTGGCTGTCTCGGAGCAACTCCAGTGCGGTACAAGTTGTTTTCTATGATGGTCACTGTGACTGGTACGGAGTTTCTGCACCTGAGGAACAGACCAGGACAGGCTCAGGATAGAAAGGAGAGCGAAGTCTACATTGTCCCGGCGCCTTTTTGTATCGGGGGCTACATTAACGACGCCGGATATCATGCCGGGGATCCCGATTTATCGGAGCCCCGGTCGAACAGGACTCGAAGTGCCAATTTGCAGGTGGTGGAAGCGAAGTCCGTGATACAGTTCAAGTCAGACCTTTCTAACTATGCTCTACTTCGTTGTAGAGCAGTAAGAGATATTGAGAGGGGCGAAGAGTTGTATTTCGACTACGGAGAGCAGTACGCCTGGGACTGGGCTCTGACATTGGAGCAATAGATGAGTTCAGTAGCGAATAGAAAGTAAATATGCTTGTGAGTGTTGCAGCTGCCTGCAATACGCGTTGTTGTACATGTACACTGGAGCTCTTCATCTGTAACAGCGATATTGCGACCCATTGGGCACCTCGAATTCCTAAAAAGCAGGAACTGCGGAGTCTCCCAGAATATCTGAACCATGCACCCCCCCCCCGTCCCACCCCCTCCCCCCCTCCCCAACAATTTCGTTTCATTACCCTGTTTATCTCCACAGCATGGGTATAACGCCGAGAAAGCGAAATAGTACGCAGCGGAACAAGAGTGGACAGAAGAAGAGAAGAGCATCGGATGATACGAATCAGGCTACAAGCACCGCACTTCCTAAACGGAAGTCGTCCTCGACGAAGGAGAGAGTCAGTGGGCGTCCTTCGACAGGACTCTCTCGCCCATCTCGCAGCCGAGCGTCTTCCGGGATTGCGTCAAGAATTCGTGGATCAGCGAACGATGTCGTGCCGTCAACTGCCGATAATGCAAATCGTGCATCTGTCTCTGCTCCTCAAGAAGATGAGGTAACTCGGCCCAGCGGGTCAGGACAGGAGGGCATGACAACTGGAACCGAACAGGTTCGTATGACACCAAAACCTTCATGTCCCCGGCCGATATCGAAGACCGGAGCTATTGGGGCGCGGGTTACGCCGCCCAGTGGATCTGGACAACAAGGGACAATGACGAGAAGTCGTGAGAGTCCTAGTATATTAAGATCGTCACGTCCATCCCTCTCTTCTAGAACTGGGGCCGCTATGAATCGTATCATGCCTCGCAATGGGTCCGGACAAGGGAGAAACACAATAAGAAATCGAGAGACAACTGATAGACGAGTTACTTTTCGACCTTCCCCTCTTTCCAGAACGGGGGCCGTTGCAGCTCGTACGAGGCCCAATTCATCTGATATACCATGCCATGGAGGAGGACATACACGGGAGTTGGAGCTCGGAGCCGTGCCAAGGGTGGACACAGAACGCCTGCAGCCTCTCGTGGCTAAGGCTATGGCACATGAGAATAGTTCCGATAACGAAATAACACCGAATCCTGCGGCATTACCGGGGCCTGTCGCCGAAGAAGCTAGGGAAATAACGGAAGATATCCAAACTGGTGTGAATTCAAGCTCTGTGAACAGACCTGATCTTTTAAATGAACTGAATTGCTTGAAAGAAAAGGTTAAGACGCTATAAGAGGACTTGATGGTTCGGGAAATTCTAGTGAAGGTCGCCCAAGAGCAGAGTACGGCTTTGAAAAAGAGGCTTGAAGAGAAGGATCTAGTCATTGAAGGGCTAAGAGGGGCACTGAAACAGGAGGGAGATAGGAGTACACGTGCTGGTGAACCTGGGCAAACAGGTCGAAAGAAGCATAAAATTGAGGTGTGCGACGAGTTTCGAGGGGTTGCTCGAGCAGTGTATCACAACATGCTGACGTGGGCAAGGAGAGAAACAAGTGAGCTATGGCTCGAAGGTGAGTCGCTCACCCGAAATTGGGGTAACCGTGCCGAGAAGGTGGAAGACGCAACTGAGAGTGGGGAAGGGCTTATTGAGCCGGAGGAAGGTGGTTCATACATGGTTCCTAAAAACCCCGTGGAGCTCTTGGGCAGTTTTGGCATGTTCACACCGTCGGTAGAGGGGGGGCCAGATGCTTTGCTGAAGAAAATGGTTGAAAGCGAGTTGAAGGAGTTGAGCTGGGAAGGTATTAGAAAAGCATCTCTTACCGACAGGTGTACACTGGAACTTTGTGCAGATATGTGCCTTAGGCAGAGAATGCGGCAGACCATGAGTGACGTCGTGGGCGTTCGTAAGAGAAATACGAGGGATAAACTATTTCTGCTCCTGGGGTACGATCTGATTTGGAGAAGAACAAAGCTGGTAGAAGAGAATGCTGACGAACTCACAATGCAGTTGAAGGAAGCGCAGGAGAACATACTGCGTCTTGACGAAAATGGTGTACCGAACACTTCATGGTGGAGAAAAGCCCCATTTGTTCGTCTAAAGTACTCCAATGCGGACAATGTCGAGGATATGCCGACGGAAGATCAAGACTTGTTCTTCCGAAACCGTGTCGGGGTACAAGTGCTGAAGGAGTTTATTGGGTATGATGTGGAAGACAAGGATACGGGCACCTTTTTAGATGGCACAATACTGTTGCTCGCACGTTTGGACGCTTGGGTGTTGACGGTTGTGAGCCTTCTAAGTACGGATGTGTCAAGGGGTGGCCAGAGACAGAAACTGTTTACAAAGAAGTTTGCTGAACTGCTACCTCTGTGTTTAAAGAATGTTCTGGGGGATGTTAGGCAACATGTCTTGAGGACCAATTCCAGCGAGTTTCATAATTTTGGAACGACAACGGAAGATTGGACTAAGGTTCTTGGTAATGACATGAGAGAGGCTACATTTGGATATCGAATGCCGTCGAACGGAAGACTTTACCTCACTGTGAAAGAACAATTTTTTATTGACAGTGTGAGCCAAAGATTGGGGTATATTAGCGATTGCTTCGTTGGTGAATGCGAGGAAGGGGATATGGAGTTCAAGGAAATGGACATGAACGATTTCGGAATTAACACAGGATCACAAGAAAAGGCACCACAAGGTGAACATGTAGAAGATGGAGCCCTTAATGTTTAAGGCTGTACAAGATCAACGTGCTCAGTTGGTCCTTCATCTGAATCATGATAGAATCGATTGATGTAGAATCGGTGTTGGAACCATTGAAGTGGAGGACAAAAAGGTGGAGCAGGGTAGTTTGATCGAACAACATGGACAGTTCCCTGTAGTGCAGAAGCCGGAACCATCCCGTACCAAGGAGTTAACTCTACGATAGTCTCCGCTTTGGAATGACGAGGGAACGGAAGAGTGTGGTTCTTTTCATCGTTTGTAGCCCACCGTAAAGATATGCATTTCAATATGTGGTCGATGTTTGTTGCGGGGGGTAAAACCTCGAAATACCGGACGAATGCCACCTCTGGTGCGGTAAGTGCAGAATCAAGGAGAGATATTCGAATCAGAGCGACTACCTGGGCAATCCAAGTCTCTGAATCTTCTCCGCTTACCAATACAGTGGAAAACTTTGGCTTTCTACTGGGACCAAATGCTGGAGAAGCGAAGACACGTTGGATGATGGGGTATTTGGGTCGTCCCAGCTTAAGTGCCTTAGAAGACGAATCGAAGTGTTCAAGAGTCGGAACGAAGCCGCCTTTCACGACGGCCGAATTCACCAGAGTTATCCTTGTCTTTTCTGGGAAGTATGTAATAGAGTGCTCATCCAGTGTTTCTTTCACAAGACTGAGGAAAGGAGGAAGGGCCTGTTCACCAATTTGATCAAGAATCGACCTTGTGTCCGTACTTGAGAACATTTCTCTAACAGCAGTCCATGTTTTTGAACTGGACATACTTGAAACACAATGTTGAAGAGCTCGTAAAGTGAAAGAACGCCCTCTCATTGCAAACCGAGGAAGCTGTGTGGAAGTTCCTGGTAAACCTGGATTACGCTGGTAAGGAGTATTGCCATTCCATTGCTTTCTAACATGTCCGTGCTCAATGGAGCGAATAGTCTCCTCCACAGCCGTTGCTGTTCTTCTGGACGTCTTTTTGTAGTGTCTTTTAAATAGCAGGTGTGCATGTTCGTATATGCCTGCGTCGTAGTACTTGATACTTCCCAGACGGCGAATATCGTCCACGAGATGATCGAGAAGATGAAACTTCAGAGTTCCCAGTCTGGAGGGATGAAAATCCGCCAGAGTCTTTGTTGCGGAACGCTTGAAGGCTTCAATCTCCGAACTAAGACACAGGAGAGAGCTTTCAGTCCAATACGGGTCACGATTGTATCTGAATAAAGTCGAGAGCAAGTCCGAGTACTGAGAGAAAACGGTTGTGATTGGGGCAACGTCCTGTTCTCCACAGCATATGTCAAAGAATGCTCCTATGAAGGGAAAGACCATGTCAAGTGCTTTGTAGTTTTTGGCCTCCAGCATTCCACGGAGACCGTCTTTCGTGAAGATACCATTCAAAGATTTGCCTTTCTCCTGCGTGGAGAAATCGATATGTAAACCTTTGGCAGGAGAATCGCGTTCTATGGCAGCTAGAATTGCGTTTGCATGGTTGAGGAGTTGGGTGCGTATCGTTCGAAATGAACGCGATGCAGATGTTCCTAATGTGGTGCACAGGGTGTCTGACTGCAGTCTCTCGATTGTGGCCGTTTTTATCAACTTTGAGATGCCGAGATGCAAGTTGTGTAATGGTTCGAATGAGAACAGACTGTATGGAGACAATCCCGGGATCATTCCAAGGCTTACGGAAGTTTCGAGGAACGAAGGAATGAGAGATATGGAATTTGAACGCATCAGAGTATCCGCTTGAGATCTCCTCTCCCTCGCACGACGTGGACGTCTTTCCGCCTCGTCTTTTTGTGCATGTTGCAAGATAGCTGTGTATGTCTTTCGGATGCTTTTCGTGTGCTTTTGAGAACGTCCGTTGAATGAGGTGGGAATAGGACTGCATAAAGATGAGCGAGGGGCTTTGCATCTATGACACGGGCTTTCCGTTTTGGTCCCATGAAGAATGGACAGAATGTCCTTAGCCTCAGGAATATCCGCACAATAACTTGCAAGCAGAGGATGGCACACTCGACTTAGTTTGTCTTCCCCGATGAACTGAAAACCTTTCTGCGGGAGATTTAGAATGGGCTCCAGGACTTGACGAAGAGATTCTTGAAGGATTTGCATCCTGGACTCGCGTAGAGACTTGCTAGAAACAAATGGCATTGCGTCTGCTTCAGATGCGGAAACCTCGATCAGTGTGGTAGGGAAGTATGCCACTACTGTGAGGTCATCACGGATACACTTACGGCGAAGCTGGTCGGAGAAGTTGAGAAATATGAGGTGAAGAGGATAGGCGGTAACCGATGTTTGCTTTAGAGTTGTTGAAGACTTATCGGTGTATACCTGCAGAAGACCTACGAAAGATTCACTGTAACTTATTTCTTGGGAGTACCACACTATTCTACTATCCAAAGAGCCCATGACCATTTCCTTAAGTTTTGAGGTGGCGTCTCTTGCACGTCTGTCTCTTGCAGATGCTAGTTTTTGGCGAGGGTCGTCCAGAAATTGGCAAGGGTCGTCCAGTAAATTTTTTGAAAAAATATCGAGATCAATTATTTCAAAATTTGCAGATAATTGCTTGGGTCGTCCAGAATCTCTGTGCAGTAAATACTGGGGGGTTTTCCACTCGTGCTAGTTATTTAGTCGAGGGCTACCTGAACCGTATTTCGCGAAGTCTAGGTTCAGTTTCCATTAAGGTGCACATTACACGATACCTTCTGCGGAATGATACCCTGCAACGCATGGAATACTAGTGCTAGTACAGATGATGCCCATTATGAAATCATACCGTTTTATTCGTATCTATTCTTCTATCGACCGCTTTTGCTAACCACTACTTCGCTATATTACATGTACCATTTCCCCATAATGGAGCGGGTGTAGGCGCAATCTGCGGCAGATGCCGCAGACTGCACCTCCACCATAGTGCTGGATCGGTAGAACACATACGCACTCCGAGAGGATGAGGCGCGAAGCGCCCCATCCTCTCCGTTCCTCATGTAGGGAACCATGCCCAGATGCATGGTTCCCTACTTGAGGAACCTGCACCTGCAACTCGTGAGCTACCTCCGCATCAAAAGTCATTTACCTGTATACGCAAGCGGAAAGTATCCATAAGTTAGTCAATGATCCGTTGGATACATTTGAAATGCGATGGAACGTACCATTGATAAAACGAAACAGAAACGTTGCGCTAGAAAAGTCGAGGGACCTGGTAACTCGCAAACGGAAGAAGAAGCAGGAAAGGGATCGGTTAGATTACCAGCCGACCATATCATCGTAAACCGCGAAAGGTGTCGAAGCGAGAACTCACAACCAAGGACACCAAGAATGCCCATGCAGCAAACATACCGCAAGAGGCGATAAACGAGAATCTAGCCTATATCCCAAACAAGTACCAGAATCGCCTATCCCGAACAGTCAGGCAGTAAAACGACCAATTTCATTTTGTCTCTCAAGATCGATGATGGATCTGGAGAGATGAAATAAAATTGGTCGTTTACCTGTATACGCAAGCAGAAAGTATCCATAAGTTAGTCAATGCTCCGTTGGAAACATTTGAATTGCGATGGAACGTACCATTGATAAAGCAAAACAGAAACGTTGCGCTAGAAAAGTCGAGGGACCTGGTAACTCGCAAACGGAAGAAGAAGCAGGAAAGGGATCGGTTAGATTACCAGCCGACCATATCATCGTAAACCGCGAAAGGTCTCGAAGCAAAAACTCACAAGCAACGACACCGAGAATGCCCATGCAGCAAACATACCGCAAGATGCGATAAACGAGACAGAAACCTATGTCTCAACCAAGTACCAGAATCGCCTATCGCGAACAGGCAGAGCTAGAGCCTATGGCGCAACGAAATGAACTATTGGTCGCGTACTTACAGTCGTCGGTTTGGGTTACCGGGTTCCCGTTTTCACCCTTCAACTCGTTCTATATCTTGAACAAATAGAAGAAGTTGAGGTTGATTAGCTTATTTCCTTCCGTTTCCATGTCGCAGAGCGCGAAGAAACGCGGTGAGGATTGGTTAGTTTAGAGCAAAGATACGTGGAAGGATATGGGAGAACGTACGAAAAGACTGCACGGAATACATCCCTGAGATACGGATGACTCCGTCCTACTTTCTTCCGCCCTCTACTTTATGGAGCCTCCATAAAGTGGAGGGCGGGAAAACGTACGACGGAGCGGAGTATAACGCGATGATATCAATGGCATGGCTCACGACGGTAACGGAAGTTCGGACGTCGGAGGCGCGGCGGCGGCGGCGAAGGGATTAGATTTATTTTTCTGTGCGAGATTGGACAAGTGTACAGCGTACAACGTTGGGAAACCACAGGTTTATAACCAGTGGTAGATAATACGAGAAGTACACCCTTGTGTTGAGGTCGACGTGTACCTACGTTCCTTTTTGAACGAAAGCACGTGATTTAAACTCAAAATATATTCTCCGTTCTGAGCAACACGTCGATATTGACTGTCGCTCGACCTCCTTCTCCCTTCGGACTCCCTTCCCTTGCAGTTTTTGTCGTCGTTTCTCGTTCATTTCTTCTTCCCATGGTCTACTACTGTACACATAAGAAGCGTGGGTGCCCCTTCGTTACTCGCCGAGGAGTCTTATCTCTTCAACAGCATGTCAACCATTGCCCGTTTCGTCTGAAAGCAGCGCTGGAAGACGACAATAGCCGGCCCATTCGGAGAAGCAAGCGTCCCAAGCTGACCGCTCTTAATCTTTTCATCGCGCGTAGAAAAGGTACTGAAATGCTGTCCTTGATGCTGATGTTCCTGATCCGTTGAGGGTGATCGGGGGCGCTCCGGCGCGTAACAATCCTGTAATTCTTCCTCCAGTCGAACTTGCAACTCAATTCCCTGCTGAGGCTCTGAAAGTGCCAACGTATGACTATCGTCACGTGCTTCGCCATCGTCCGAATGACCAACATCGGGATTGACCAGGCCGAAAGGATGATGTGAAGCCAACTGATCATCGTCAACATCATTTCCATGATACAAATTTGACGGGTTGGGGTCAGTGTGGGGATGACTGATATGTTCGTCATCCGCGTCATCTCCATCATTGTCCAACACCTCACGAGGCACTTCTACTTGGTGCATTGAGTCTTCATTATGGATGCACTCCCCTGTGTGAACAAGGGCCGATTGTTGATCTCCCATGCCAATGTGACTGTGTTCCACACTGTTGCGATTCATATCCTCTACTTCTGCATCTTCTTCTTCTTCCTGGCTAAAACGGCTATGCGGAGGAGAACTGGTGCGCTGATGCACATCACTATCGCCCTGTCTTGAACTAAATTGCCCATCATGTCCAGGTGCGCGCAAATAATGATCCTAGTCATCCTCAGTCTGGTGATGGGTAAAACGGTTTTCTGAGTTTGACGACCGCAGATTCATTTCGTCATCAAGAGATTGACCCATACCATTTCGCGGGTTCCCGCGAGAGCCTAATTCATTCTCTCGCAAATTGCGTTGTTCGGACTGCTGTGGATGATTGGCGTTACCTCTGTGGTTTCGAACCACCTCTTCCAGTGAATGACGATTAGGCCTCGGGACATGAACTTCTCGCTGGCTCTCTGAACCGCTTTCCCTTGAGACAAAGCGAGAGTAGCGAGAATTCATATCCTGTGCAGCGCTTTCCTCATTTGGAACAGGATACACCTCATTTGTAGGTTCACTGACACTGCGCTCCTTCAAGCCATGGAGAGAACGAAAATGGTTGGAATCGGTGACAACATGTTGTGCCACAGGCTGATGACGGTACGCATGTGCCGGATGAATCGGCGCTCCAAGAATCCTTACTGGCGGTGGTCTTTCTTCACGATGCATAGCGTAGGAGCGATGACTTCCTGCCGTTGTAACCGGTGGTTCGCGAGATATATGCAGTGCGGAGGATGAGTATGCCTGAGAAACGGTATCGAAATGCTGCGGGCTTGACATTGGTACAGGATGTACCGCGCTTCCATGATGCATGACTTCTGAAGCCCGATGATCCGCTCGAGGGCCTAGGGTGTGGTGGACATGAGGTAAAGTCCTTTCTTCGAGAGATCTGGCAAACGCGGTGTCTTGTGGTGCAGCACCATTGCCAACAAGCAACGAAGCATTGCTAGGAGTGACCAAAGATCTATGTTCCAACCGAAGTGGCATAGACATAGGTCTTGATTCCGAAGGGGTGTGCTTGGTCATTGCGGGAGACGGGTGCAAATAAAAGCCGGACAGGTTTGAACCGCGGATAGCTTCGCTCGGCTCTTGAACAGGCCTAGATCGAAGCATCTGGTGATAGCCAAACACTGAGAGATTGTCGGAAGGGTGAGTTTGTGGAAGGCTATGGTTCCTCCTTACGTCACCCATTGGGGACACAAGCTTAGGGGTAACTCGCTTCGGATTCAACAGAGACCTGTGCACCTGAGGGCGGTGAACATGAAGGGCCGGCAAACTGGGAAAAGCGAGTTTCTCAGAAACACGAGGGGTATTACGCAAGGCGATTGGATGAGGTGGTTGTGAACGGACGCGCGGAGGTGAGGCTAAAGGAGTGGAAGGCGTCGGAGTAGATTGCAATGCAGGCGAAGAAGGAACACGGTTGTCCGGCTTGTCTGAAGTCTTGTGTGATTTGGACAGATTGCGCCATTTATCCTTGAGGTCTACGCTGATTCGTACCGGGTTGAAAAGGTTGGCATTCTCTCGCAGTATGACGGCCCAGCAGCCCTCACCAAATTTCTGCACGCCACAGCGAAGCGCCTCGACTTCCTGCGGGGTCCACTTGATGCGCTTCTGACGCTTGGCTTTGTTCTGACTGACATTGCCGACGCGGCGAGCAAGAGCGGCGCGGCGTCGGCAGATCATGAAGGACTGCGGAGATCAGCACCTGAGTCGGCAGCGGCGATCACCGCCAATAGTCAGCCAGAGGAGGCGTGGCGAGACGCCTCCGCGGTATGCGGTCCAAATGCCAGCATTTGCTAGGATTGGAAGAATGGTTGACCAACTGCAATTCGAATGTTTTGCCATTCGTAGTACATCTTACAGTATATTCAAATGCGTTTAAAATAAAAAAATGCTTACGCCGGTCCAAGCAGTGGATGCATTCCAATGGAAATGGTGCTTCACCATTCATACTTGCGAAACCATTTGAATAAACATATTGGATTATCAGTCAAACCATTCAAAGCATTCAAATAGAAACCATTTTTTTGGCAGCGGCTTGTGGCTGCGTTGATAGCACTGCCATCACCGCAGCCACAAGCCAGCAGTGGTCGCGCCGGACGCGGTGCGCCGTTGAGGCGGCCCGTATGTGTAGCGAAGGCGAGACGTGCTGCCTTACGGGGTGGCCCCTATGTAGTGCACGGCACTGAATTGAAGCAAATATGCGCTCGTGCGCTCCGTTCAATCCCTCCACGGAGCAGCGCACGCAGCTTAAAGGTGAGCGCCCCACCGCCGTGCCGTGTGCGCCGCGCCCCGCGAATTGTGGTTATTCTGATGACGCGCGACGGCGGTATTATTAGTATGGGCATTCGAGGCATTGAAATGATTTTGCATTATAAGGATATATCATTCAGATGAAGAATGCACTCAAATAGTTTGCGGGCCACACTATTCAATGTAAGGAATCCAGTCGATTGTATTGTAGCGCTCATCCCTTGTTCAGTATGGACCATTCCAATGGTTCTGAAAGAGCGTTATTCAAATGGAGAAGACCATTTTAATGATGTGCTGTTCATAGTATTCGTTGTTTGAATGCAGTCAAGGAATCATTCTTCCAATGCTAGAAATGCTGGGGCCGCTACTGCTGTATATGCCTGCGCAAATACAGACGTCACGTCCCACTTCGCGGCGGCGTCTTCGTTGAGTCTTCCATAGCATGTAATCCATACCGCGTGCGCTTCTGCGCAGTCTTTTCGCCGAGTTAGGCGGCACGCGATGCGGGCAGATGGCGCCGATGCAGGCGGGGCGCGCACTCTCAAGCGCGCTTGTGCAGCTTTTCTCGCAAGAGGCTTTCTCAGTAAATGTTGTGTTTGACATGCTGCTGAGTTCCACGCCAAAGCTACTCTCGGAATTGCTCAAACACTTTCTGAGCAAGAACGCGCCGTTGCTGAATGCATTCTTTCTGTGCTCTCCGCGCAAGCCGGTGAGCGAGAGCTTGGGACAACATTATGGCTACTGTTAAAAAGCATGACGCTACTAAGGATATACTTTTTTGAATACATACAAGAAAGAAGCAGTAAATGTCAAGAGTACTCCAGGTCGAGGCAACGTAGTTAAAAACACTATTTAATGATAATAAGGAGGATAATTAGTGAGAACAAACTAGTAAAAGATGGGAAGTTTCACGGAAGAGCGTCCCAGGAGAACTAGAATAAGAGCAAGAGGATGACCGTAGGTGAACAAAAGCGCCTGCGACAAGATTAGAAGTTCGAACAGCTCAGCACTCTTTGCTTGCAGTGTATCGTATTGACTTCTTCGATCTAGTGAGAGCACCATATTTCAATTACGCCCAGCGAACACAGAAGGGAATATATAGCAAGTGCCGGAAGATTTGTGGCACAGAAGATGCCATGTTTGACAACGAAGGCGATATGTGGTAGGTTTAGGGACTAGAAGAGTCTTTTGGAGAAAAAGCGCAAGGAGAAAAGGAAGGTGCTGGAAAAGGTGTTGCAGGATGCAATCGAGGCTCCAGTATTGACTGGATTTCGGAGTAGGGCATGGCAATGCGAATGGCGGCCCAGATTTCAAAGTGCGAGAGGAGAGAAGGATGGGGAGGGATTTGAAGCCGTTTTGGGGCGAGACGGGTATACGAGAAGGGGAAGGGTTGCCTACCTGACTTCTAAAAAATGACGTTTGCGGAGACGGAGAGAGAGGATGCGAACGCGTGATGGGCGAGAAATGGGTAAATAGCGGGGGTGGTGTGGACTGGGAAGAAGTGATGGGATGATTGAGGTGGGATGAATTGCGATTGGCATTGCAACATGGGAGAAAATGGAAAGGCAAACTAGCACGAGTGCAGTTTTGGGAGAGGGTCGCGGAAAAGAGTGAATGGGGTGGTGCGGCGAAGTAGAACCTCTACAAAAACTAGGGGACCCAAGAACTAAACTGCTCGAAATGGAATTTAATATTCCAAAATTTCTTAATTTTTTGAGTGCCAGCCTCTGCTACCCGCTCGCGCGCCCCAAATAGCCCCAAAACTAGCTTAGTTTCCAAAGCGAACAGACTATATTCCACTTTGCAGAACACAGACGCGAGAGAGCCGGACATGGGGTGAGATATTTTCGTGGAGTGGGTCTGAGGTATAGGGTGGAAGAATGTGTTTACGTTGTTAGCCAACTGGAGCTGTTTCACAAGTGTCTGAACGGGGTCTCTCGTGTAGAGGGTGGCGCTGAACTTACATCCTTCTGGCGAGACAGTTCTGCGATTGAAACCGTCCTTTGAGGCGTATCGTTCGAAAATGGCCTTCTTCAGTTCTGTACAGCGCTTGGAACTTGTTATGGTCTCGTTGAATCGCTTTTGCGAGAATCGCGGGTCCCGAAGTAGCCCCATTAGCTCGTCCGCCTCACGATGACCAAGGTTGGAAGCTACTGAAGCCAGACAAACCGTGAGATAATCCATATGCAAATCACCGAGGGCCTCCTCAGAAGGCACTGGGCGGGAACTGCTTCCGTGTTCTTGCTCTAATGACGCGGGAGCCGGGGAAGGAGAAACACAATGCGAAGTGTCCGGAATGGGAGGGGCGCACGGAGTGGGGTCGACGATGTCCTCGGACACTGGAGGCTCGGGAAGGCGACAAGGGGCAGTGAACGTTTCGGAAGACGCGGGCGCGGGTGCGGAAAGCTTGAGACGCTTGCTTCTCCGAATGGGCCGGCTATTGTCGTCTTCCAGCGCTGCTTTCAGACGAAACGGGCAATGGTTGACATGCTGTTGAAGGGATAAGACTCCTCGGCGAGTAACGAAGGGGCACCCACGCTTCTTATGTGTACAGTAGTAGACCATGGGAAGAAGAACTGAACGAGAAACGACGACAAAGACTGCAAGAAAAGGGCGTCCGAAGGGAGAAGGAGGTCGAGCCACAGTCAAGATCGACGTCATGCTGAGAACGGAGAATATATTTTGAGTTTAAATCACGTGCTTTCGTTCAAAAAGGAACGTAGGTACACGTCGACCTCAACACAAGGGTGTACTTCTCGTATTATCTACCACTGGTAATAAACCTGTGGTTTCCCAACGTTGTACGCTGTACACTTGTCCAATCTCGCACAGAAAAATAAATCTCTTCCCTTCGCCGCCGCCGCCGCGCCTCCGACGTCCGAACTTCCGTTACCGTCGTGAGCCATGCCATCGATATCATCGCGTTATACTCCGCTCCGTCGTACTTTTTCCCGCCCTCCACTTTATGGATGCTCCATAAAGTAGAGGGCGGAAGAAAGTAGGACGGAGTCATCCGTATCTCAGGGATGTATTCCGTGCAGTCTTTTCGTACGTTCTCCCATATCCTTCCACGTATCTTTGCTCTAAACTAACCAATCCTCACCGCGTTTCTTCGCGCTCTGCGACATGGAAACGGCAGGAAATAAGCTAATCACCCTCAACTTCTTCTATTTCTTCAAGATATAGAACGAGTTGAAGGGTGAAAACGGGAACCCGGTAACCCAAACCGACGACTGTAAGTACGCGACCAATAGTTCATTTCGTTGCGCCATAGGCTCTAGCTCTGCCTGTTCGCGATAGGCGATTCTGGTACTTGGTTGAGACATAGGTTTCTGTCTCGTTTATCGCATCTTGCGGTATGTTTGCTGCATGGGCATTCTCGGTGTCGTTGCTTGTGAGTTTTTGCTTCGAGACCTTTCGCGGTTTACGATGATATGGTCGGCTGGTAATCTAACCGATCCCTTTCCTGCTTCTTCTTCCGTTTGCGAGTTACCAGGTCCCTCGACTTTTCTAGCGCAACGTTTCTGTTTTGCTTTATCAATGGTACGTTCCATCGCAATTCAAATGTTTCCAACGAAGCATTGACTAACTTATGGATACTTTCTGCTTGCGTATACAGGTAAACGACCAATTTTATTTCATCTCTCCAGATCCATCATCGATCTTGAGAGACAAAATGAAATTGGTCGTTTTACTGTCTGACTGTTCGGGATAGGCGATTCTGGTACTTGTTTGGGATATAGGCTAGATTCTCGTTTATCGCGTCTTGCGGTATGTTTGCTGCATGGGCATTCTCGGTGTCCTTGCTTGTGAGTTCTCGCTTCGACACCTTTCGCGGTTTACGATGATATGGTGGGCTGGTAATCTAACCGATCCCTTTCCTGCTTCTTCTTCCGTTTGCGAGTTACCAGGTCCCTCGACTTTTCTAGCGCAACATTTCTGTTTCGGTTTATCAATGGTACGTTCCATCGCATTTCAAATGTATCTAACGGATCATTGACTAACTTATGGATAATTTCTGCTTGAGTATACAGGTAAATGACTTTTGATGCGGACGTAGCTCACGAGTTGCAGGTGCAGGTTACTCAAGTAGGGAACCATGCATCTGGGCATGGTTCCCTACATGAGGAACGGAGAGGATGAGGCGCTTCGCGCCTCATCCTCTCGGAGTGCGTATGTGTTCTACCGATACCGCAATTTCGTGCAGGTGCCCTCTGCGGCATCTGCCGCAGATTGCGCCTACACCCGCTCCATTATGGGGAAATGGTACATGTAATATAGCGAAGTAGTGGTTAGCAAAAGCGGTCGATAGAAGAATAGATACGAATAAAACGGTATGATTTCAGAATGGGCATCATCTGTACTAGCACTAGTATTCCATGCGTTGCAGGGTATCATTCCGCAGAAGGTATAGTGTAATGTGCACCTTAATGGAAACTGAACCTAGACTTCGCGAAATACGGTTCAGGTAGCCCTCGACTAAAGAACTAGCACGAGTGGAAAACCCCCCAATATTTACTGCACAGAGATTCTGGACGACCCAAGCAATTATCTGCAAATTTTGAAATAATTGATCTCGATATTTTTTCAAAAAATTTACTGGACGACCCTTGCCAATTTCTGGACGACCCTCGCCAAAAACTAGCATCTGCAAGAGACAGACGATGTTCATTCACGGCATTCGCTTGTTTCGCTTGTTTCGCTTGCCACCGGCAGACAAGACGCTACGCAAGTCTTGATCTCGTGACCACCATCTCGTGCCTGCCGCTGCCACGCTTTTCTCGTCGTTCGTGCCTCCCAACATATCGGTGCGGCCACCGCAACTTCCGAACAACACCTCGTAGCATCAGATCGGTAATTAGTTTATGCAGTTTCACCCACCACTCTTCCAGTAGCGCTTTTCTTTCTAGCCCTAGCCTCAGCATCTCCGCGACACTCGCCTCCCGCAGCGACAAAAACTGCCTTTGCAAACGTAATGGCAGCCACAACAACAGAAGCGTGGGCCGCAGCCGCAACCACAACGGCAACCACGGCAGCCACCAGCACAGCCGCAGGCACATGCCAATAGGCTCACATTCCTCCGCGCACAAGCTTCGATTTCCGCTTCCATTAAATCGAAAACCACCGCCCTCCTTTCTCTCTGAATTGCCAAGATGGGACCAAAATGGAGCCAATTTGCAACCGTCGTCGCAAAAATCTCCGCACTAGCAAATACCGCTTTGTATAGATATCCCTGCAAAGCCAAAGATCCTGTCAATCTCGAGCATGTGCTGCAGAGAACTACCACTTCCAAATCTTTGCCTCTCTAAGCAAACAGCTCACTGTCTTGCGTAGCAAGCCCGTTTCCTCCATCCTTCCCTCTCAACAGGTACAAACCTCCCCTTCCCACTTCTCCACACAGTTCAACACGCGTAGGATCATACTTCGCTTGCTTCTTCTTCGCCCAATCTCGAGAGGGGAGCCTCGCCGAATGTATCGCAAAGAGCTTTGATTCAAAGACAGTAACTGCTTTAAAATCAACAACTGTAAAATCAACATCTTCTTAACCAGCGACGCTCGCCAGCTCACTATTCCAATGCTCTTTCCTCGTTTCCGTACGAATTGTCCCACTTCATGTGCTGTTTCCACCAGAAGATTCATCAGTTTCGTCAGAGAAATAAACAAAAAGTAAGGACGACCTGAGCGAAAATTACAATGTTTCTTACAAGAAGCTTCGAGAACATTGCGAGCGACTGCAGAATAGTGATTTCGAAGCTGTTGGCGAAGAGACGATGTAAGGTGAGAATTTTCTTAGAACCCGAGACTCCCTAGTGATGAAACGAATCTTGTTGGATGACTACAAGAAGAATATGCGAAGGAAAACCGCTATGGCTCCTAAACGAGCGGCAGAAGCTGCGGCCAATAAATTGCAAGAACTGGACGGCCAACGCAAACTACTGCAAAATCAGCCTCGACGAAGTTTGTCACTGAGTGGTTTTCTTTCACCCGACGAGCAGCTTAGCTACTGTTCCTAACGCAGGCTTCCTCTCCATACCCTAGACCTCAGCCCTCTTTTGAATCTGTTTCAGTTTGAACAGGTGTTTTGAACGGCTCTGCCTATGCGTCGCATGGTATTGTATCAGCTGGTGTTCAAGCGGCGTTATGGAGAAAAGCCCGCCCGAGCTCTACAAGAATGCTGTCAGCAGTTCAGAACAATGGAATGGCAAAAAATAATTCGTCTGGTTTGGTAGGAGGGGATGGATATAGCACAAATGCAACGCTTTGCGATCAGTAGTGGTGATGTTGCAGGTTTTGTGAATCAGGGACAAGTGGAGTCATCTGGCTCTGAAGTGTTCCTGGCCAACCGGCCCACCGAGCAACTGGGGTCGGAGCAATACTTGTTGCCGCAAATTCGGATTGAAAAGCCATCTGATGCTGCCCACGGTGTATTTTTGATAGTGCCGTTAGCGCTCGGACACCTTCTCGGCATATGCTAGCTACTCGCCCATGCTCCCTCAGGCATTGGACAATTGTATCTAAGGTTTGCATCATACCGAGCTTGAGACCGCCTATGCTTTCATCAATTCGCAAAGATCCGAGAATCGTACATAAAAGCTTCTGTATACCGGCGTGTTCTATGTATGAGTTCTGAATCTCTACCATCCTTCGAAATGCACCATAATCATCATGTGCCTGCTGCTTTTCTAGCATTGCTGTGAATTCGACAAGACCAAAAGCGAATTCCATCATGCCCTCCAAGATAGAGTAGGCAGTAGAAAAGGGATTTGCACCCCTCCAGCTCCTGTGCAAACTCCTTCGGACGATCCCTAACTCCTTCTTGTGTTCCATTTCGACGTGTTTCGCGAGCCCGATCCACAAGTACCGATGGCGTGTTTTCCAGTTCTAGAAGAGAGGATATATCTGCGATTTGGTTGCCAGCAACATCCGGTTCACTGCAATGTCTTGGAAATTCCGCAGTGGAACAATTTGGAGATGAAGGCCGTGACTTGGGCTCGAACTCTCGTGCAACCCTTCTCGAAAGACTGAACACTCCAGGCGATGAGCCTGCAGTCTGAAATTCATGGGCTTCATAAGAAAACTCGACACCTTCATTGAACAGGTCTGTCAGACCTCCTAGTGACTCAGAATTGTGAGATAAAGAAGCTGGAGAAGCAGTTCTGGTTCGTGTGCTTACGCCCCGAGGCCTATTTGGCCTGCAGTGAGACTGATCCAGAATGGTGACGTCTAGGTCTGTCGTTGGAGGTTGCAGCGTGTTCATACGGCGGTCAGAGCGAACGCCGATAGAAATGTCGCGCTTGGGACGCCTCATGAGGAGCAAAGGCTAACACGAACGAGAAATGTCGATAGTTCGATACTTGCGACCACTTCACGGTCACCGAATTGACACAAATATGAGAGCGGCATCAAACATCATTTCCGTTTGAAATTTTCGCTTATGAATATTCGCAAAACACGCCGAATCCCTAGAAACATAGAAGCCAAAGAGCAATGCACAACAAAACGCGAACACCTCTCGGCGAAAGCGCACCTAAGTAGGGCTTGTCAAGCCGTTTGAAGCTCGGATGTGCGGGTACATGCAGACACAACACTTTCTCCTCTAACCCTTTTTCCGAAGAATATATGAGTATGAGCGGTATCACTTGTTTTCAAAGTAGAAACCACCGTGTTATGCCCACGCGCAGGGGAACTGCCACTCTTATCTAGAGACAACTAGCCTTCCCCCTGTCTATGCGCGGTTTGTCCGCAGACGGCTATGTTGTCGATGCACTGCAACATCTAGAAGTCACGTGGCATGCACAACATCAGTTCTGCTGAAACTTGGCATGTGCGCATTACGTAATTCTCAGAACGATATCGGCCAGAGCATTACGGAATGAACAGATGAAGTTTCTTTGAGTATAGACTATCACAGATTTTATAAACAAATTCGTATTTTCGTTGTTCACGCATACAACCGGTGATTCAGTGGCTCAGGGTTTCAAATTTGAGCTTAAAGATCAGTTGAATCCAAAGTGCTCAAGACGAATTAGGAAGATTTTGTGTTCACCATGGATGAAGTTCTATCTTACGCTAGGAATATAAATGTAAATCGGGTAAACAGCAAGGCTTGGTTGCAACTCAAATTACCGCAGAACAGCTTCTGTGCGAACCATGGGAGCGCAAGGAACAATCCGTTCCCATCCTAAAGCGAGATATGGCCGATGCCGAGGAACTAATTGGCTACCAACGAAATGAGCGCAAGCAGTATGAGATGAGAATGGTTCCCAATCGTTCACACACACCCTTATGGATTCGGTACGCAAGATGGGAGGAGGAGCAAAATGAGTTAGTGCTTGCCTGTTCTTTCTGGGAGAGAGCTATTGATAATGATTACCGCAACCCAGTGATATGGCTCAACTACGCTGAAATGGAAATACTTCATCGCTTCATAAACCATGCAATAAACATATGACGGGGCTGTGGCGTTACTACAACGAGTGGACCAAATCTGGCTCAAATACGCTCACATTGAAGAAATGTTGGAACAACTCAGTCAAGTGCGTCTAGTGTACGATCGCTGGATGAAATGGCTACCGGAAGCGACTGCATAATTTTGTTTCATCCGCTTCGATCTCCGTTATGAGCGTAGTGAGCTCGCTAGAAAGGTTTATGAATCACTTGTGAAAGTGCATCGGACATCGCATTCTTACATCAAATATGCAAAGTTCGAAGAGCGACATGAGAAAGTGGCTCATGCTCCTCAGGTTTACGAGCGCGCCACTGAGCAAGTATCACTTTCACAGCAAATTTCAGGATTCTTCCTCTCGTTTGCAAGGCTTGAAGAGCGTCACAAACAGGTTCACAGAGCGAGGGCCATATACCAATGCCCAACAAATACATTTTCGGAATCCGAATCCCCAGAGCTGCACAGCGGTTTTATCAAGTTTGAAAAGCAGCATGGGGTTCGAGAGGCTTTGGATAGCTTACTAACTTCAAAGATAAGAAGGACGTACGAGGCTGTCCTTGCTGAAAATCCCACTGAGCATGACACTTGGTTTGACCTTCTTCAACTTGAAGAATGAACATCATCTCTGAACAAGTTCGAAATAATTATGAACGCTCTGTTACAAACATACTTCCTGTTGCTTCCAAGCCATCGTGGATCAAGGGCATATATCTCTGGGTTTCCGATGCAATTTGGGAGGAGCTTTCTGGTAATGATTTCGTATCAGGTATTGCCATTTACAAGCGATGCATGGCTTCTATACCAAGGCTCCATCACAAGTTTCCATTTGGGAAGCTTTGGATCTATTTTGCTCAAGCTGAAGTACGGAACAGGGACGTGCAAGCAGCTCGCAAGATTTTTGGCATAGGACTCGGCGTACTTCCTCACAAGCATATATTGTGTAAGACATAAATTGAATTCGAACGATCCCTTGGAGAGTTCGAACGCGTTCGAAAGATATATGAGAACTGGCTGACAAGGAATCCGACTCATGAGCCTGACTTTGTTTCACTGGCAGACTTGGAAGTAAGGCTTGGAGAAGTCGAGAGAGCGAGATTGGTCCTTGAAATGGTTACTTCGATGGATGAAATAAGATCAGCTTCAAAGTTGTGGGAAACGCTTGCAGATGTCGTAAAGTTGGAAGACGAAACTTCAGCTATACGACGCTTTGAGGGTTATGTTGGCACCCAACCGCATGCAGCCGTTTGAATTGCGTACATATTCATGATGAACTATTTACAAGCAGCAGATGAAGCAGTTAGACGAATATTCAAACGAAGTGTAGATTCTCTGAGGGAAAAAGCTATCGCTGCGAAAGAGGCCGGCACGGAACTCCGAGAAGAGGTTTTTGATATGGCAAATAAATGGTTATTGTGGGAAATGGAGCACTATGATGGGCCTATTCAAAACGGGGACAAGAGCGCAAATGTTGCCCTCGCGAAGAAGGTTATTCCAAAAAGAGTGAAGAAGACTCGGAAGACAGAGAATGGAGATGAAGGATTTTGGCAGGTTGTCTTCCTTGAAGAAGAAACGAATATTGGTGGCATTGGCAACCTTCTGGAAGCAGCTCGTCGCTGGAAACAACAACAGCAGAACGGATGAAGAGAGAGAGCGATTCGTACACATATTTGTCTCTCAAGAAGATACATCCTCCTGGGAATATCTACGCGTGTCTTTTTAGTTTGCTCTCAAAAGGTATCGCCGGTGTTTCTTTCTGACCGAAAACAGATGCAGACCATGGCAGCGACCAATTTGGCTGTGCAAAGGAACATTATTGTGAAATGATAAACTTGGAACAAGTCATCTGAGGGGGTCAATTGCCGAGAGAAACATTAGGTATGAAAGAACTAGAAGCGCTCTGAAGCGTACGCTCCGTTTCAATTTGATTTCGATACAGAGACAGTGGCTTGGCGTTCTCTTCGAAGGCACGACCACTTTCAACTTCAAAGTTTTAAGATTGAAGAAGTCAAGATTGAGGACCTCACAGATATCTGCGTGTAAATAATGACGGTCGGCCCATCAGGGGGCTCTGTTGAGAATTCGATGACAAGGCAACCGCCTACGAAATCGAAAGTTTCCGTGAGGGGTGTACATTCGTACATTAGACTTCCTTAACAGTAGATAGATACAGTAGGAAAATTGTATCAACAGCATGGACTACCTGGGGCAAACCGAGGCATCAGGTATGAAATTTTTTTGTTGTTTGCGTTAGATTGTTCTGTAAAATGCAAATGCTCTGTACATGAAAATTAGGTGATGAGAATGAGCGGAGAATTACAAAAGATCCGATTCCGGACTATGAAGCAGTACCATTCTTAACTACATACATAACTCTGTGGATCTTGTAAAACGGTAACTTGTCGAAAACCAAGCATTACAACAACAGCCGTAGTTCAAAACTGCGAATATATCGTTTCGACCTCAAAAATGACTGCTAGTCATGTTACGTTACGACTTTCGTTAAAACGGCTAGAATCCGGAGTCATGAGCATCTTTCCCTTCGAAGACTTTATCAATTTCGTTGAGGAATGAGGGCTTATCTCCAAGGAGGACATATTCAGAAGTAGGGGGTACTCCCACCTGACGCATTCCATGCAAGAGATTGTTCAGTTGGGTGCTTGCTTCTACAAACTGTTGCAGATGCACAACATTGTTGGGATTCGCTCCTAGAGCCTTGGCTCCAAACATTTTTTGAAGAATCGGGTACTCGAAAGCAAGTTCATAGATTTTCCTTGCCCGACAAATTTCCCCGTCACATTAGAATCCATCCGGTTGCTAAGTGCTGGATTTTGCAATCCGGGAGTCGCAGTAGTTGTTGGCATAAAATTCATTACGTTGTTTCCATGAGCTTGTTCTGGCATTCTCATAACTAGTTGAAGTCCTGTAAGGTTAGACATGTCCCTAATGTTCTGTGACATTGCAGGGTTGGTTGGGGCAGTTGTTAAGGAATTAGGAGCCATTCGTAGAAATGCTTGGTTCTTCATAGCAATTGCATTCGGCCCCATTTGAGGCCAAGCTACAGCTGCTAGGGCGGCATCGTAAGGACTTTGAAACATGTTTGGAACCCCAATCTGCTCTGGCTTAGGACGCCTGCCGCACCCGCTCAGGGCTGCTTCCAGTTTCGCAGCAGGACTAGCGTTGTCCAGCACAAAACCTGTTCCTTGGCAAAGTTGTTGCTCCAGCTCCTTTGATCAATGAGCTATATTCTGGTCATTCTTCTGAACTGCCATCCTTGGCGTGGCGTTTGGCTTGAGTAGGGATGGATCTCTCGGTTGGGGCATCTGTGGAGTACTTGGGACTGACCCACCTGTTTTGAGTACCGTTAACGTAGACATTCACTGCACATTCCTTCGGACAAGGTCAGCGACATCGTTTGCAACGTTTGGGTGCATGTTGCTTCCCAACGCCTGTAGATCATCACGCACGTGATGATTTGTGCCCGCAATCTGTGCCAACATTTGTTGAAAGTCAATAGGGGTCTGATTGTGGTACATCGGATGTGGCATATGTCCTCTTTGTATCTGTTGTGCCGCGGATGCTAGGAGTCCTGCATCGTACTGCCTCGCAGCCTCGGCCGCTGCAACTTCTGCTGGAATCCTCATACGAGACGAACGACCAGCGCTTCGCGAACTTCCTTGGCTGGGTGATTGGTTTCGTATGGTTACAGCCCCAGTTACTCTCATACCGAGAGATGCGCCTGCAACTTGGTGTCAGACCGGAACCCTTCCTTTGCTTCCTCTGGAACCGGCAGACTTTGTTCCTTGATTGGGATTTGCGTTCAATGCTGTGAGTAAGTGAGCCGATGGATGTCAGCCAGCACCACCAGCTCTTGAATGCATACCGGTCACTGCCACTGGCATAGCATTGAGATACATACTTCTTTTTGACGGCTGATGCATGTTTGCATAATTGGAGGCAGCTATTGCTGCGGAGCCGATAGCTCCATTGATAGCGGTTTTGGCGGCAATTTGCTCATGTGACGCTGCTAAATCATATGTCCTTGCAATTCCGGAGTAATATGTTGCGGGTTTAAAGGTGGCTGAGCTCTTGCCCCTGATCGGCTTGCGTCGTTTCTTGCGGCGGCTTGTACCTGTTGCGGGGTCATTGTTGAGAAAGCGTGACCATTGCTCAGTATTGACTGTGGCTTTGGAACCTTTGGCTTTTTCGGTGGTGGCATTGTTCCATTAGCCTGAGCAGAAGCAGGTTTCGGGGAGACTGTCCTTTATTTTTTTAAAGGGTACTTGCGAGGCAGGGACTCCGACTGCCGCGGCTTTCTATTTTCTTGTGATGCTAGCCGGAAGTTTTATCGTAGAGCCAGGTCGAGGATCCGTTTCGAAAGTTCAGGCTCGATACGGCAGTGTTTGGCCATGAAATAAAGTTGAGATTCTCGCATGAATAGATGACGGGACGTCCATGGGTTGCAAAGGCGTACCCAATATTTCATGAGTTGCGTGCCCTCGGAGCCAAAAAAGCGCCCCAATAAGCGACGGCGGTTGTTGATGTCCCCAAGATTGAAGCCGATCTAAACTTTCGTTTTGCTTGTTATTCTTCACGTTTCCATATATATTGGTCGCATTAGAGGATGAGTCATCCGTGTCTAAAGACACCGTCCCCATAGCTCGGGAAAACACTCCGTTTCTTTGGAGTAAGCTTTGTTCGAAGAGGTAGAGCCATATGCTTCAGTTTAGCCCATGGAGTGCGTGAAGACCATTTTCGTGCTACGTCATGAAGCAAATCTGTAGGTTTCGACGCTATGCCAACACACTGTAAGAATTTGGAGACGGGTGAAGCCCAGCCATACCAGCAGCGGAAATCGCTTTCTTGTCTGATTGCAGACGCTTTCTCGGGGTATCTGTTATGTGAGAAAGAAGTACCCGACGCCTTCGATATGTGCTGGTTCCTAACGTGGTTTCCACAATAGGAGTGAGGGAAGTCTCTCAGTCATCTTCTTCCCTTGGGGAAGGATGCTTTTCGCAGTTTTGGTGACGCTCGCACGGACTCTTTCTCACGATCGTTTGTAGACCTCGGGCAGGTAGTGTTGCCAACCACTGGCTACCGTGTTTTGCCTTTGCTCTTCTTGCTTCGAATCTGATTATGGAGAGCAGATAAGGCTTTTCTTCTCATCTTCGTTAACGGCAGTAAATATGACGGTATGAGATCTTGAGCAAATCCAGATGCATCATTAGCAGTACGGCAACTCTTCATGTGAGAAACTTCTCTGTTAAACAAGACTGGGCGGTAAAAATGCAGCATTGCACGGGGGG
Organism: Gracilaria domingensis; assembly: GCA_022539475.1. Taxonomy (NCBI): domain Eukaryota; phylum Rhodophyta; class Florideophyceae; order Gracilariales; family Gracilariaceae; genus Gracilaria; species Gracilaria domingensis. The sequence continues at coordinate 49,954 of VCMS01000270.1, read as the reverse complement.
AGCGTAGTGCTCTTATGCGGAGGAGCTCTATCTGGGCAGAAATTTGACGTCGGCTCTGCGAAGATATCAGCCATTTCAGCATCCAATTCGACTGAGCCGGACGCTCCTGAAAACTTAAAGATTCTTCTCTGCAGGTAAATTTCGACCAATCTCGGCTGGCATGGATAGATGGAAAGCATTCAAAACCCCTTCCTTGGCAGCCGAGTCCCACTCCGAACCGATGTGAAAAACGGTGCGCTGCACTGGTCTAGAGCTAGGTCTACTTCGAGTTTCCGAGAAATTTTAGCGGGTTGCAATATTCTGGAGTGAGGTCTGTGGTTGCGCGCAAATGTTGAGAGCGGTAGGAGTGGTCTTTTCAGTCATGGCAAAAAGAGAAGTGACGGGCGGCAAGAGCTTCTGAAAACGTGCCGAAACCTCGTCTCGCTGTGTGACTGAATATCAGAATGGGTACCAAGGTACCGCAGAAGAGAGGAAAAAAATTTCCGATGGATGCCTCGAACCGTGGGGTACATGCCCATGCTCAAAAGTGTTTTGAGCTCGAGGAGGAAATGATTTAGTCAGATGCAAACCCGCCAAGCAGCATGCAAGGGTAGCGACGGTATCTATGAGGGCACGAGTCCAACGCTCGACTACGCAACTCCTCGTTAACATGTGTCACCATCGGTTCTCGTGGGCAAGTTTGATTTGATTATTCCACGCCTAATTTTAACTTTTCCCGAAATCTTTGCTATTTTACAGATCTTCTTGAGGTGCTTGTGACAGCCAGATGGGTCGATTTAATGCTATCCAACTCCCGTTTCGTTCGACTCCCATTCAATCCTTCTCCATCGGGGGGGGGCCGAGGAGTTAGTTGAAGTTCATGTCATGTAACCTTACGACAGAAGAGGCCCGCGTGCAGAGAACAGATTCCTTTGGTCTTGACATTGGCTCGCCGTACAGATGTGAGATTCCAGAATCCGGTAGATTCCTTCACTTCCGTTTGCAACAGGGAACACCTGAAGATAATACCTCCAATGTTTGCACAACACCTGGCTCAGAATACATGTTCGAGAGTGAATCCCGCAGTTACTACGAATTACTACATGATGAGGATTCTACTTGTTAAATCTGCAGTTACGCATAGCAACACTCACAGGCCTCGTTCGTACGGTCGGCTATTTTCTACAAAGTTCTCTTATTCTTCGTTTCCGCGGTTCACGGAGGAAGCTCTTTGTCAACGAAAATCTCGGTATCTGCCCTCAACACGAATATGTGCTTCGAAAAGTGAACGCCAACACTCTAATATCAAGACAAGTGCACCAGCAAGTCAGACCTGTGCATCGATTTCCGAAGACAGATTATTGCTGCCAACGAAAAGTCACACGTACAAGCTTGGACGATTGCTTGGTCAAGATTGCAGAGTGAGCAATGTTATCCTTTTATTTGGTTATCTGGGAGTAGGGAAGACAGCCTTAGCGCGAGGCTACATACACTGTGCACATTTCGAAAAAAGCGTACCTGTAACATCTCCCACATATTTGCAACTCAACAGCTATGCAACGCCTAAAGGACATTCTGGAATTCCAGAGTATTACATATGGATTTCTGGTGCTTGAAAGACGTGTCGCAACGACCAATCCTGAATTTCAAGAGGGCAGTGGATCAAACTGCCTGTCTGATCGAATGGCCCGATCGCCTAAAGTCCATCACACCTGTCAACCGACTTGAAATGCACATGTCATACGTCAACAAGGAACCCCGTACGAAACCCTCATAAGACGATTCTTGGGGTTTTGGAGCAGATGATCGGCGTGGATCTCGACTAACAACGCGTACGACGAGATTTATTGAAACCGCACGGGAAAGAATGGGACGAGAGATTACTAACTATTGTAGAAGAATTCTGTCGTATGGATACATCTGATGTCATTGCTGTTTAAAACGACCAAGATTCGCTCCAGGAGCAAGCATATTTCTGACTGAAAACACGGATTCGCGTTTAAACGAAGAAAGCGGCCAAGGCTCTTTTGAGTCCCGCAAAATGTACAAATACATGCTTGTTCTTTTACAAATTGGTCGAAACCATCTGGTGGAATTGATGAATCTAAACCTTTTAGTCTGAAGTGTGTAAGGTCTCTCGAACCTAAAACAGGTTCTGAGACTCGATTCGTTCGTTACGTTTGAATCAACGGAACATCTCGTCATAGAATTTTGGAGCACTTATCTCCAAGCCGGTTTGTTCATTTCACGGAAAGTGCTTTGCGTTTGTTCTTTAATCAGATTGTTGTTATACAGACTGTCTCACACAAAGCTTCCTGGGATAAGATAGCGGTCGTTTGAGATCAATCACAGTTTTCTATCTTGAAGGACTTGTTCGTTGATTGAACTTTATCGCAGCAAGAATGAAAGATGGTCTTGCTTTTGAATCGCTCGATACATTGGGTACTGAAGGGAGGAGGAGGATGTTGCCGAAAACTTTTGCAAGTTGTACGTTCTCTTCTTTCTCCTTCTCTACAGCACGATGCTGACAAAGGAGACCAATTATATACCAGAACACATTCGCATTCAGTGGAGGTAACAAGCTCACCGTTCCGCAAACCGCTAACGGGTCCTCTGTCCGACCTACTTCAACCACTCGGCGGTACACCGACTGAGAAATGACTTTGTCTTCTAAGTTCCTCAACATTTCGAGCAGACATTCTGCTACATCATGACCATCCATCTCATCGGGAATAGATTCCCCGTTATCACCATACTTCAAAACTTTACAAAGCTGCACACCGTTGCGTTTCCGCGACGCAAATCGGGAAAGAGATGCATATAATATTCGGTGTCTCCCTCGTGTATTCTCGGCAATGCGTCTATCAACCGCCAGATTTCTTTCGGCACTACAAGTGGTAAAGCGTCGGGAGTGCCTCTGTTCCCCAGGTCACTGTCAACGGATTGGTGGTCTGCTAGAAAGTTAGCTTCAAATTGTTTCAAATGCCTCACGGAGCGAACAGACCTTGACATCATCAACAACATTTCAAACAAAAGACGCAACGTCGTGGCTACGTATCTTCCACACACTTCTATCTGTCGAATTTCCTGACCAGGTTCAATTAGCATCGTAAGCTCTGCGCTCAATTGCCATCCATCGTTGCACACTCGAGCTGCCAGACCGTTTCCACAACCGATCCGAGCTCGTAGCTCCAATTTTGCTGACTAGCTGGGATGAATAAGGACATTCTGCCATCGAGTTGCATCAAAACGCAGCCATTTAGGTTGATCTTTTGCCACTTCGATTCTAACATGTGCAGCTCCACGTTCGGACTTGTTTCTAAGCAACACCGTGGCGTACTTTGTTTCGTGGAAGAGAACTTTGTCCATGGCAACAGGGCATGGGTCATTGAGCACTTTCGGCATGTGTTCATTCGTCATGTAATCTACTCGCCTTTGAACTTCTCCTTCAATTTCTCGACGCGTCCTCTACTCCAAGTGTCATTCTGAAATGAGCATGAGCTGGTCTATGATCCGAGGAGTACAACTTTGCACAATCATATCATCCCAACCTCACCTGGATTTTCTTTCCCTTTTCGTCTGTACCGGGCTTCCACGAGATGTGATCTGTGTACACTGGAGTCTTTTTCAGGTCTCCATTTTCGTCTGTGGCGTACCTGTCGCTGTATCTGTCGAACTTATATGTTGGAGGAAACTGTAAATGCCCCTCCCGAAAACCTTTGAAGATATCATTCAACCTCATTTGATACTGGAGCTCGTCAGCATTACTCAGGGCTATCCAGTTCCGATCTCTGATCCATCCCATTACTCGTTCTAAAGGCGCATGGATTCTATAATTCAAGTCCCCCTGCCATAAAACAGCGTCATGAGCAAGGATGCTGGTGCACCTAGAGACCTGCATCGGTGTGGTTGTTGAGCCATTGCAGAACTCTACGAGTGCAGATGCAGCAAATCGCGAACATATTTCATGTTCTCGAACCATACGCTTGCACCCCTGGTAGCACCCGGAGGTACTTTGTAAGCAATTAGCGCAGACCGCGCGTTTCTGAAATCGAAAGACTTCCAGCTGCAAACCGCCTTGGATTCTTGCACAACAGGGCCCGTTAAGGTCTTGGTAGGCTCCGAGGGAGAATCATCAAACAACTCTGGTTGTTCGAAGAGGGCATTTATGAAGACATCTCCAAAATCTGGATTACGACGCTCAATTTTGCCGGTGTGGACGGTCAAGTGGCATGAAACGCAAGATAAGGTTCGATCATACACCTGAAAACGCAATTCTATTCCAATCCACCGCCAACTGCATTGAGAAATTTAATCGCAGCGGTTGAGATATTGTCATTCGCGAGGTAAGCAAAGTGATTCTTTCGCAAGAAGACAAGGGTCATTATGCCCACGAGTTGTGTTTCTGCCACTATATCGTAATCATCGTCAAGCAGTTGATGGATTTTTGTTCGCCACTCTACTCCACGTATAGTCTCTCAAGGAACTGCATCCATTCCGGATAGCGATTGTACTTCTTGCAAACCAAGCTTGTACACGTCGAAAGGACGTCTATGTGCTCGGAGTAGCGGAAGAGCCAGGTAGAGGGTCGAATTCCTGTTCTGGGGAGCGCTCATTGACGTTCCATGTTCGAGAAAAGATGTTGAGCTCCTTGTCGGTTGTAAATTCATGGCGACGTTCATAAATGCAATCAGCATATGAGGCTTTCCGTTTTTCTCGACAGCGCGGAATTCAGGGCATCAGGGTACATCGTCGTCGATATGGATTCAGACGTGAGAAGAGTTACTTGCAAGTTCTTCAAGGAAAAGAGAGTCAAAAAGAATAAGCAGACCGCTTGGAAGGTAATGCAGAACGTAATGCGGTTTTGAAGATGGACCCGGTGGGAGCTGGTGGGCGGAGTTTTGCGTTGGCTGCTTAAGGGGCGCTACGCGATTCACGAAAGCGCTGCCAGAAATTTAGCATCACAGGCAGCTGTTGTTGGTGTTGGCTTTTTGCCGAATTTGGAGCGCACGATGGTCTCCATTTTAAAGCGCTTCCTACTAAAAGTAACAAGTTGCATGAAGAATATATACGCGCAATACAGTTCGAACGTTTTTGTGGCTGCTTTTGATGCCAACACATTACTGGAAAAGCCTTCGGATCATATTAGGTCGCAGTAAGAGAGAAAAACCACGCACGTTGATATCTTCACTCAGCTGGTGTCAGCCGCTACTAATAGGACAGAACCTATCTATTTTCGAGCTGCTACCTCAAAGACCCGAGTAGTATAAAGACCCATTGAATGTCGAAGGTTCGATCTCAAAGATTATATCGACGATAGTCAGCATCCATGGGCCCTGAAAATTAGCGAAAATAATGTATGCAGGACGCAGCATGCGAAAGAGAACGGAAATATTGGTACCTTTGTCGTTAGATTAAACGTTTTGGCATTCCAAGACGTGTACTGCTATCTGGAGCTACTCAAAGCGTCGGAACCGGCAGGTGTTATGTGCAAGATATTTGATCAACTACTCTTGTCATCAATCTGACCACTTCTGAACTGTTAGGTTCTCTTCGAGGGTTTTCTCCTGTTATTTACGACGGATATGAGAATTGTTTCGTTTTCAAGCGTGCGCTCTACTATGAAAAGCACTCCGGCTCTCTTTTTCTCTAAACCGGGCTTAAACACGTGAAAGGATCTCTTGATCTCGTAAATATCTGTCACAGTATGAACGTGATATTCTCCTTGAGCTGGAGGATTTCCAACAATACGTTCTGAGGGATTTGGTGGCTGACAAATAGGGAGAAGATGTTTCTGTTTCACACCAGGCTCTGTAGAACTCGAACGGATTTCAGCAGAAGACAAGTGTTTTGAATCGGCTCTTCTCTGATGATATCGATTTAGTGCGTTTCTGTTAAGTCGTTCACGATTTCTTTCTCTATACCGTCTTGACTTTTGAGCATCTTTCTGCCTCTTTGAAAGCCTTATATTTTTGTCCCCACAGTACGAATTGAGCCTGACATCTGGCAGAATAAGTTTGGCTCTTTCACACGTTAATCCAACCATGAACGGGTTAGACACCGAATCACACGCATGGTGAAGATTTTGTTCGAATACTTTCCTCTTCGGGGTATCTTCACTTTCGGTGTAACGGAGGGCTACAATGCTTGATGTAATCAAAGAACGAAGAACTGTTTCAGTAGCAGAGCTGTTCTTACTTGTATCAAGGTGTTGTTTTTCTTCTTCCACCCGATCCCAGCAAATACTGCACAGTACGCCAGAACCGGATCCTTCCAATGGCTTCTGTGGGGAAAACGTTTCTGGATATTTTCAGAAGGAGGTGTGCCACAAATGGCATGTATTGCCTGATGACAAACAATGCAATGATGACTTGGATCAAAACAGATAACCCCATCTACGGTTCGACAACTGTTTCGTTGCTTTTCAACGCAGACTTGTATGTTCTTACGACGTCTTGATTCACTCATAATAGATGGGGATGTAACAAAGAGTTTCATCGAAGGTGGTGGAGGTGCTTTGAGTGATGTGAGAAGAATTTTCAGCACTTGCGATATGCACACGATAGACGTGGAATCATGAAATATCATTCTCGTCACCTCTCTACCAATACGATTTCCTCCTTCGCGTCACTTTTACATTATTTATCAAATTATTTTGAAAACTCCAGGAATCATCATACTCAAACCAACCAACACTTACCGACGATACCAAGGTCACGGGAACGTGAACAAAACGACTCAAATCTCGTAGTTTGGAGACTAATTTCTTTACGACCTTGAACACTTTGCGTTCACGGTTTGCATGGGTGTCAAGACGCAGTCTTACGAAATAAGACAAGTTGGTTTCCTACATCATACCGTGCCTTGATCAAGCACAACATGCAAATCATAAGCGCAGTATCAAGTCTTTGCACTTGTCACATATCAATTGTTCTGCTGCCATGGGTGCATAACTTGACCATACTTCCAAACGCATTGCAATGGATTGCTCCAAAAAAAGATCTTCCTTTGGTCACTAGAAAACAGCCGAAAACATTAATGCAACTCGAGATCCTCACATCGCGTTTAGCAACGACTCTGTATTCAACTATAGTTTGTTTTACAACATTTTATCTCCTGACCTTCAATTGACTTTCTGATACTTGTGCCTCGAAATATGAATATCTGTTAAGCTGGAGATCAACTTCCAGATCCGAACGGAAAGCGTCTACTCTCTTAGCTTTTTGGAATCAGTCAATTGAAATGTACGCCACTCAACACTTTGACTTGAACGACGCTACTACTTCACAACCTGACGTGAATCTACCCTAAATATGTTTACATTGCGCCGTAACATCCTATGTGGAAGTTTAACGTTGAGAAATCTATATATTTCATGCTCTGATAACAAAACCAACTCCAGTTTGTCTCAAACAAATGAGATCCATGAAGAACAGCTGAGTTCCATATGATTCATCGCAACAACTGATTTGAATCAGCACGCCTCACATTTATTTGGAAGTGTAACTACTCCTTGAACATTTGGGCTACTAGGTTTCTTCCCTCTCATGTACTGTGACTGAAGAAATCAAAACTAAAGGAAACGATTTCAGCCAAGCCACCACTTTTATCATTTGATTGATCAGCCACCTCTTTACTCTCTTTCTTATGTGCGAAAGGAATCAGAACGAAACACTGTTCATCCAAATACGTTAGTTTTTTACGTGGACTATTTCAACCTCCTCTTCTACCTCTAACAGCCAGGGATTTCATACTTCTTCCCCTTCCTCGTCCTGATTCTATTTCTCTCAGAGGAATTCGAACTGGAGCTCGAATGCTTCCCCGATTGTTTCCACGTCGGGACATGGTTCTAGATAGACGTGATCTGCGACGTGAGGTAACTCTATGAGCACCATTCCTAACAATACCTTGAGCACGGAAACCTTCACAAGGTGCAATCATGGTAGTACTGATGTCATCTGGTGCCTGACGAATCATTTCTCGCTCCACGTCTTTACGAAATGCATTTCGACGAGAACCAAGAGGTATTCCAGCTTGTCTAGAATTATCTAATGGTTGTTTCAAGGGAATGGGAAGCACCGAATCAATCGGAGGTCTGATGCGTAGGCGCAACAAGTTCCGTGGAGGTTGAACGTCTGCTTCAATTGGTGTAGACCAAAATTCGTCTCTCTGATTCGAAAAACTTCTGTGGGGCAAAGTCCTATTCTGAGCTGTTCCTTGAGCAAACGGGGTCTCACCTTGGAAAAAAAGCCTTCTACATCCTTGAATTGGTTATCCTCAGAGCGTATCGCATAGTGCGGGATATTAGGATCTGGTTCTATCCCATTGGATATCACCATTTCTCCTTCTCGAGATGGAACGTTTGTTTCTCTTCCATGGTCTGCATTTAGAGGCGCTAAAGAGTGTCGCACTAAACTATGATGACGCCCTCCACCTCTACCTGTTGGCTGCGAGGGTCATCGTTTAGATTTCATGTTTTGCTCAGCCAGTTACCGAATGCACCATAAGTTACGGCTTTGTCGGAACACCAGGAAATCTCTTGATGCAGCCGCATCACGGATGACAGCTTCGCATTGTGAGAAATGCGACGTATTCGATGCAGTCCCCCACGAAAATTTGCCGTACTCCCGCCTAAGTTTTTGAATCATTATTGTCTCAAGCGTATCCTTCGCATCCGTGTTCAACTTCTTGTCAGTGGCGCCATCTGGAAAGTGGATGTACTTCTCTTTCCCTGATGTAGCATTGCGTTGTGATACTCAATCACCGCCCTCATCAATGCAGAGACATTTGGTTCTCGCACGAAGTCTTTGCCTCTTATTGGGCTCGGAATCGGAGCTAGTCATGAGCACGGTTCCGAGTCATCAAGCCTTCTATTGATAGTGGAGATGTCATTCTTTCGCGTCCGAGTAATCTCTTCTCTTTTTTCAGGAAGAAATCGCCCCAAAGGCGTTTGGGAGGAACTCGCTGCAATTGAGTCGCATCTGTGGGACTTAGTAGGTCTTCCGTATGGTTGAAAAAAGGAAGAATGTGAAAATTAGGAGCTGTACAAGATTTGTATCGGGAAAAGCGAAAGTGAGGAAAGGATGGGCTGATGACGAATACTTGAAGCAATGAAGCATAATTGTTTGAGTCCACTCTTTGGATGAAAGCAAAGTTCTGAATGGAAATTGTGCCATCGCAATGGATTTGAACCAAAAAGTGGTTCTAGTTCGCCGAAAGATCCCAAACGAAAGCCTAGACTTTGCAGCCACTCGTCAACACTACCATGACCAGAACCTTTCAGTTTTCCCAAATTCGAAATGCTTCTATGATGGTGAGGTAGAACAACTGGAGCAGATGTATCCAAAATACGTATGTCCGCCGGAGTACAGCTGTTCATGCTATCAGAGAGGCAAGTCAGTGAGCCGATCTACTATGTTAAGACATAAAAAGATTGCAAATAACTTCTTACGAGCTCGTGGTCTTCGTGCAGATCTACCAAAGGGCCCTGTTGCGAAGGAGAGCATGGTAGTTAGTGCTCATTTCCAGTCAATGGTTGATCAATCGATGATGAACGCAACTGAAGTAATTTCCAGAGCTGAAGATCGACGTAGGATCGGAACAGATGTCGCATCAAGAGCGAAACGTGACACGGCGAACGATGTTGCAATGAATGACGTCTATACTCTTCAACCTCTGGAAGAGCAGGGAATCGAAAACAGCTCCTCGTTCCATCTGCCCCCGGGGGATACTGTTTTCAATATAGTTCAGACCGCTCAGATAGATCATGGCGGCGTACCTACGGCTGACGCCACTGATGAAAATCAAGCAAAAAATCTTCTTCGTGATGGGGAGGAATCTGAGCAGAATGTGATGGAAAAGGGCAGCATGGAAGAACACGCAGAGAAAATATTCACGCATTGCAACAGTGGCGAACATATACCAGTTTCATTTCCTACTTGTACGTATGAAAATAATTCGCTACTATAATCGCAGAGCAACTAAGGTCGGCCTGGTCTCCACCAAACTGTTTCGCCTGCTCTAGGGAGCTTCGAATGTGCGCTTATCGATTTTTGACATGTCCAAATGAATATTTCGGAACAACAACTCTCGAAGGCTGAATCGGCATCAGAAGAGAATATCTACGGTGAGGGTGGAGCAAGTTGCCTCACTGATGGATCGGTTTCCAAATTGTGGTTAACTGAGAACAGGAAGTGGGTTGATTTATTCTTTAAACATAACATTACCCAAGTGGTTATGGACGACATTCTGAGAAACATCCAGGCGCCTTACAAGTGCTGGAAGACATTTGTTTCTCGCATTTGTCGAGAATCAGGCATCTCAGAAGATGTGGTGACATCTCCAATCTGCCCTGGCTATATGAGCTTTTACACATCGAATTACTTAAATGTCAAGTATGTGACAAACCACGCCCTAATCCCAAGCAAAACTCATTAAGAGAAAAGTAAAAGTGTTTTCAGTAGACTTGCAGAGAAGATGACGGGCGTAGTAAGGTAATACGACCAACCTCATTGAAAAATAAGTAAGTTTTTGTTTCACTGACATTTTCACGAGTGTGAACTTTTGAAAAAATCAAATTCCTAGAAAGTGCCCTTACATTTGATTGAAAGGCATCAATTTCATTTCCCGCCGCATGATGATTCAATGACAATTGGTTTTGCTAAGGAATTTGACTGATAAGAGCGCACCGAAGATATCCAAGATATCAGACTTCGGGGAAGATTGGAACAAATGCTGAGAAACAACTCCTCATGCGAGAAACTATTCAGCTACTTTCATTCAATACTTGATGATCAGAATAATGAAACTAGTGATTTCTGTCATACCTAATCTTTTCGAAGAACCGCAACGCGATATGTGGGAATAGAACGAATTAGGAACGACATATTTCTCGCAGCTTCAACCGATGGATTTCAGGCGTTTCGTTAGCAAACTCATAGAGTGTGGCCAATAGCTGCTATTATTTGTAACTTGGCTCCATGTGAACGGTTCCTTATGAGAGATGTGGTACCGTTCACTTTTATTCCTGGTCCGACCAAGCTGGAAGATCTCCAATCGTTTCTGGGTCCTCTAGTAGAGGAATTGACGGCTCTGGAGAACGAAGGAGATGGTACTAGATTTGCTTTCTTTGAGGGATCCGTCCGGAACGTTAGAGTACATCTTCTCTGGTTTACAGGAGATCTTTCAGCTGTCAAGAAGAGTTCTGTAATGAAAGGTCACAGTGGAAAATTCCCCTGCCGATATTGCCTCATGAAAGTAGTCTGGTCTACTCCAAAGAGATACTATTATTTTCCGAGTTTCTTCAGAACCTCAGACGACTGCCAAAAAGTCTTTGATGTTTCTTACCTACCGATTCGCAAAACTCATCAGTCTCGGAGCACTATAGCCGAAATAGCGCACATATCAGGGCTGGAAAGGTCCTGTATTCGAACGGAAACAGGAATTAGTGGAGACAGTATTCTCTTTAAACTTTCCAGTATCATCCCATACGTATCATCTCTAATCGACATTATGCACATGTTTTACAACATTGGAAAGGATATGATCCGTTTGTGGATACACGATCAGAGTGAGCCTTATGCTATTTCAAAACGATTTCTTCGTCAAATCGATGATGAATTGGTAAAGTTTGGTAGCGGAATACCGAGCCAGGTTTCATGCCGACCTAGAGCGCTGAAACGCTTTATGGAATGGAAATCGGCGGAAATCAAAGCGTTCATTCTTTTATACAGCTTGATAGTGCTGGAAAATCATCTAAAGGAGCCACATTACTCAGGTTGGAGAGACTTTGTGGAGATTGTAGATATATGCTGGTGCCCAAGTCTAACGAACACAGAAAATGGAAAGCTTAGTCTTCTCTCAAAGCGGTTCTATCGCCATTTCGAACAAAACTACTTCATTGGACACCTTGATCGTATCGAGATGTACAAGTACACCATTCATCTGCTTCTGCACCTTGCGGAATGCGTAGTTAAGTGCGATTCTCCTGTGAATTACTCTCAGTACTGAATGGAAAGATATATTGGATGGATATTGGGTCGCATGAACTCTCGAAACCTTGATGCTCCATCTCTACTCAATGATGCTAACTTCGTTGAAAGTTACAAGAAATTTTTCACACTCACGACGGAGGATGAAGAGGCGGACGATGTTGCGGAATGCGGTTCAAACTTCGAGTATCGCGGACTATCGCACAAGTATGTCGTCGACACATGCCCAGATCTTGATGATATTCTCTCGGCGACGCTTAGGGACTATCTCATACGACAGTAAGATACACTAACTAGTACACAAGCTATAAGTCTTTTAGAAACTGTGTCCGAAGTTATTTTTCGCCCGCGATTGCAGTTTTTGAATGATGGAAAATGGAAACAGGCATGTACGAGAATAGCATTTGGAGCGGTTGACACTTTAACGTCACGATTACGACAGAACTGGCATGTAGCCTGCAAAATGGTGGAGAAAGATCACATTCAAGTATAACATAGGCGTATTCTGATGCTCATTGAGTTCAAACTGGAACAGGACCTCTCACACAACTGGAATCACTGGCAGCAGAAGTACATGGTAGGACTATTTGACTGGGTGTCAGCGTTGGAAATGAATTCAAAAGACCAGGTCTATAAGAGAAGACTTTCTAATGATGCCTTCACTGCAAAGACAGTAGAAGATCTCTCCATCGTTTCTAGATTGATCACTGTCGTAGATCATATGGTTTTATCTGATGCAACCCCAAACCGTGGTCGTCATTCGTCCTACTTCATTGACGAGAATCTGCGCTCCGACAGTTTAGTGCAAGAGTCTATTGTATGCACTGATGGCTGGAATCGAATTCTGTAGGGAATGCGAGCAACAATGTGACGTATAATATAGGTGCTCCGTGTATGCGCTAATCATTAACACATTCATATGTTTCGAAGAACGGATTAAAGCCCATTTTGCTCTCACAATGGTGAATGCTGGATGTGTTAAATGAGGCTGAGTAAGGGTACATGGATGTCAGTAGATGGGTTTTGGGTAATATATGTGCTTGAACTGAGAAAGAGGGATGATCAGCAAATAGTTAGAAGCAAATAAGGATGCGGAACGGAGCAGAATGAAGCGAGCTGGGGGCAAATGTCGCCGGTGTCATTGATGTCGGTCATACGGATGTGCGCAATTTAAGGCAGTGACAGCACTGAGGGTAATCAGATCGCTTGTGATGATGTGGAGAAGCAGCTAGCTCTACAGCGCATAGCGAGAATGACCTCAGTGATTGAGTGAACTACTGGTATTTATCTACAGTTGTGGCACACAACTACATACGATCAGTCGGATAGGCTTGGAGAAAACCACTATTAATGTTGAGGTAATGGGCCTGTGCAGTCGAAGGGAACCCATGTTCCGGAGCAAGAAAGATGGGAAACGCATGCAATTTGAATGTGAAAGAAATGAAGGTGTTGAAGAAGGTGAGTGGAGTGCATATGGATGATTGGAAGAAGTCATAATTCTGTGTTAAGCTTTCTAATGTTGGAGTGCAACTGGATGTAAATTTACATCCAGTTGCACTAAAGTAAATATATTCTTGAATGAACAAAGTTAGTGCAATTGAAAAGCGCTCTTCTTTTCTTGATAACCCTTCGCTATGAACATATCAGAGCTGTTCATCTGGAAGCCACAATGACTGCAAGCTGAACGCAGTTGGATCGCAACCGCCTCAACTTGCATTCAGATTGACATTCAGAAATTGAAATAAACTACCCACCACAGCGCGCCAATTTGAAGCAGTCCCAAACGTACTATCGCAGTCCATTTGAACTCCAAATATTGCATATTTTCTTGTAGAGAAACGCACTTGCTGGAAGTTTGCCCTCCGATCTCTTCCTTCTCTGACTGTGCGCGAGCTAATCTTGCCCAGACGCTCATGAAATAGCTTGGGAACATGAGATTCGGCATTGACAAGCTTGTGTCCCACAATGACAAAAAATGGTCATTTGCAACAGGAAGCACGGGTCATGTCTGTACCTGCTTCAGTGAACATGATCTTGTTGTGGGACGCCGCAATCAATCTCAGTGACATCGACCAGTTCATGCGCGTCGAGAGGGACGTTGGACGAGCAGAGGCCCTACTAAGGGGTACATCGACGCCGGCAAACGTTTGGAATGAAATTGATCCAGCGCTCGCAATCATCCAGGATCATCTGAACTCCAATAAGGCATCGATAAGAGATGGAATAAGTGCTGGTCTGGATTTGTCATATGACAGAACCCAGAAGGCGACTGTGAACGATCTTCTGCTTCCTATCCTGACTGATAATATGTTCTTCGACACGGTTGCTCTGACTGCACTCATTCCAGGTCGGTGCTTCGTCGGTACGCTGGATAGTGACGTTTCAACCCCGTTGCTGGAGGGGTTCTCGGAACGGAAGAACACTGTTGACGTCGCCCAGGGAGCCTTTGTTGCCAATTTTGCTGCCGCTAGCTTTGGGTTTGTTGTATCTTGGAAGGCAAGAGACTGCAGGGGTTATAAACGAGACCATCGCTGCAATGGAAGAAAAGAATTCTCTTTGGCTGAATTAGATCCATGAAGTTTGAGGCTTGCGTGTATTGCGGGTGAGGCGACGTTCCGAAGGTGCAGAAGTTTTTCTAGTTTTGTCAGACACATGCATCTACGAAGAAGAATGAAGTTGCTACATACTCCAATGGAAAAAGTAGTGCAAAAATCAGAGGGCTGCCCAAGCTGTGTTACATGCGACGAATGGGGCCCAGAATGAGTCGAAATCGAACGCAAATGGAGCGCAAGAATGAAGCTCCGACTTGAAGACATTGAGCGATGCTGAAAACGCTAGTATTGCTTCCGCGGAGCAAGCTGTAGCTAGGTTCGGTTTGGTAATGAAAGTCACTTGAGAGGAACTCGGTGCGAAGATAGTGGTGTTGGTTATTTGCTGCAGTACGGAGATTCTGCGATTCGCAAAGTCGTTCCACTCGTAATAGGTTTGTTGAGCAGCCTTGACCCCAAGTTACGCTATCTGATAAGTTGTCAAAGTTCACTCATGATTCTGACAAGCAAGTTGCACAGTCGGCGATTATCCGGCTGGGTTCATTGGAGCTGGAACCAATAACTCAAGAATTGCTGGCATTCTTCAAAAACGTTCCCAATACTTCGAGAATAAAGGTTCATCACTGTTTTTCGTATGAATTGCGCTATGATTTCTTCACTCTGCGAAGAGTCTGGTGACGATGAATCCATTCTACGGGGATAACAATTTCCTTTAGAGAAAAACTGCGTTAAGTGGTATTCTTACTGTGGTGTTCTCAAGTTGGGAAATGAAGGTAACCGTCCTTGGAAGAATCAGTTCCTCCTGTACTATTTGGCGCTCGCCGCCTGACCAAGAACATTACTTACTGTTGATGAGAGGATGAAATTCAAAGCCACTACGGTGTGCGTCGGGCTGGCAATTGACACGATAGACCAAGCTGGGCATTCCCAGTCTATCACCGGCTCCCGAAGACATGTAATACCTGTGATGCTAGCTCATGAAGCGGGAAATTAATGGTAACTGATGAGTTCCTCCCAGTCGCTGCATCCTTGGAAGGAATTGGAGTGTTGGAAAGAGTCCCGAATGAGAGGATGAATCTGGACTGAATGATGCTGCAGCTGCGAGGAAATAAATAGACGAAGAGGCTGTCAAGCAACCTTTATCGCAGAATCCCAGAGCTTCAGAGGCATGCCCGAATGGTATGACCGCATCATGATATTTTGACTCGGAATGCATGCATTACTTGAAGGATTGCTAATTACTACGATTGTGAATGGTATTTTCGACTATCGTTCACTTCTGAATGAAGAAATTAAGGAGTGTTTCGTACGTTCAAGAGTATATAATACCGTATGCATCAGCTTTGGATTCAATTTCTGCGGGCCTCAAACTAGAGACCATTTCGACCTCTTGAAGAAAGTAAGAGTACGAAGAACCGGAAATGTATGTATCAGCGCAATTTTTCTTTTCGAATTGAACCAGACCTTTTCTGCTGAGCGTATTGTTTATTTGAACAAGTGGCGGAACCGATTTGCATATTCTGCCAGCAGTTCTCGAATCAATACGCAGTGAAAAGGTCGTGCGTGTACTCGGATGTTTCTAATTAATGGTCAACGACTTCATGAACTCGTTCGAGATTTCAGGGTAGATTGGGCACGTCACTTAGTGTTCTCCACTTCGATTTTGCCAGGAAGTAGTTTATCATCTGGGGCACTTCCATGTTATAAATTTTACACGTAATTCACCGCGCGGAGTAAACCAAGAAAATTATTCTTGACTCGTTCTCCCAGACAACAGGTGATTGAAAAAAGATAGATGTGAATATATTCGCGCTTCTCAATTCAAAACGCACTTTACATCCATCTGAATCGAAATCTAGAATGGCTTCGAATTTGAATCTGGCACGCTACTACTGCTTAGAAATCAGTTGCGTAGGCATTTGCCTACGCAAAGTGTGTGAGTAGGCTACAGAGTCTAAATCGAACTATGTAAATTATTTTTCTGCAAAGAAGTCGCCCATATTTATGGTGCTTGAACGCATAAGCATTTTCGGATCGGAGTGGTCTTCGGCACATTGACAGATGGTGTACGAGGTGAAGTGTTGTCGCATGGATCTATCTTTATTCTTCATCTCTGTCATAGTTACTTGAAATCCTTCGTTATATCTGCTGTAACAACCAGTGTAAATACTGAGAATATCAACGTCACGATTTTCCGTATATAATCTATCATATTACTAGAATGTCCATCGGACTTCACAAATGTCCGATTGATGCCTCGATGACTCGATGACATCTAGATGATGTCCGGACTCAAGACCTGTAGGACACCTTTCGGACATCTTTCTACTTCTCTCGATCGTGTAATGTCTGTTGAGGGACCTTGAGGGAGATGAAAGTGCGGTGCGTTTGCAAACGGAGTCGCACATGGGCGTGAAGGCAGGACTATTGGTGAGAGGGAAGATAACAAATTGAGCGTGAGCAAAATATTCAACGTACGGATTTAGGTGTTCGAAACGCCATACCAGACGCAAGTCTGCTGTTTGCATGACAGAAGATTTTCGCCAGTTTCTTATCATCTCAACTTACGATTCTTTTCTGGAGTTCGTCTTATTCTTTTATCGCTCAGAAAAGATCATTTGAATCATTTCTGAGGCTTAACAAAATGCCGGTTATTGTCAACATATTTCTTGTATACATGCATTAAACACTGTGTTCTGCCTTAGTTAGCATCATTTATCGTTATTCGGCCACTTCTTTTGCAGTGGTGTGGTGCACTAGGAAGAAGCTAGAGAAGATACCCACGTGGAAATGTAGGTCAAAACGCGCCCACCTCTCGTGGAGGCTCAGCCCGAGAGAAACAGGTAGAAGTACTAGTGAAAGACCAGAGACATATTGGTAGAGAACGTGAGAAGAAGGGAAGTAAGGAAAGGGAAAACGGAGAGAAGGAAGAAAGGGTAGAGCGGAGAGGGGTTGTCTGTATGTTGTGCCGTACACGGAGACACTTTAGTGAACGAGAAGAAAAATACTCCAGAAAGAGAATGGTAGACGTGCACGCAGAGCAATTGAGATGCGCTAACTAGCTTTTGCTAGATATAGACGTAACGGCGACCTTTGCTGGTAACTACCTCACACTTTGGGGGTCGATAATATCCAAGGAGGTGCTTGGCGCTTGATCTTCTCGCCCTCTTTACTGTGTAAGTAGAACTAAAGCTATGGGCGCGTATACACCACTGCAGTGCGCACGTCAATCATGTAGATTGTATCTGATCTCATCAACATTTGAGAATTGCGCTCATAACTTGCACAATAAGGGTACCAGTTCACTACAAGCTGAAATGCCCACCGCGCTCTTACAACGAGGAGTATCCTGAATATGGTAGTATTAAGGACCAAATATCTTGAGCTTAGTATGGGAGCGGCTAGTCAAGGTCGAATTCAAACTTTTTACGGATATTTTTTCGTGGTAACTAGAACCATTTGCTTTGAGTGACAAGCGTCATACATATCTTCTCCTTTCTGAGGTCAGTGGGAGCACATTGGTATACATTAGATTTTTTAAATTAAAATTGTCTATAATCCAAGGATGAAATGCGAAAAATGTGATTTCTGCCGATTATTCTTGCAATCATGGCGTGATTGGCACCAATAAAATTTGATTATATGACCATTATAGACTCTATAAAGAGGCGGCGACAGAAGTTGACTGAGTTGAGAATATCTATGATGCAAAACAAGGAGGAACAGGCGCAAAAGTCACCAACAACAGTTCCTTGTCATCCCGAAGAACAAAAAATGTAGCATCTATGTTGAAAGAATATAGCACAGCTGAACGCTTTTCCGGAAATAAACTTTCGCTTATTTTGTTATATATTTTTGATGTTAATAAACGTTCTCTTCTTCACTTTTATATTTCTGATTCTAATATTTGCTTTTAGGAGTCAATGCATTGAAATCTTCCATTCGTCAAGAAGAATAATGTAGTCTGGGTACAACTCTATGACGCAGCTGGCCAGGCCGTAAATACATTCTTGAAATAGCAGTCTTGAATTAAATTTTGAACTCGGATTAAAGTTATGAGTACTTTGAAACAGCATGATTGATAGAGTTTTCAGATATGTTGTACTTAGCTATATTTCATATAGAGAACTGGTTTTAAGTAAAGATACAGTGGGTATACTTTTCGCATAGTTTCTGTGTATGGATTTTGGAAGGTAGCATCAAAGGAGAGCAAGTCTCGTCGAATTTCGCAAAAAGAGTTGAATTCTCCTTCGGAAATTCGAATTGAAATACATGGTCTTCTAGGCATCATCGAGCTGCTTACGAATGAGCATAATGTTGTGGTTCACTAGAAAACGTAGGCGTTTTCTTGTACATTTATCAGCTATTCTTGGCTTTTTCTTCATGGTTGCACGCTTCCCACATAATACTCAACTCGAGAAGATACTACATGATATTTCTACTAGATATGAAGTTCAAAGAAAAAATAGAATGAATCTCAGACTAGAAGACAGAGATCTAGATACGCTACGCATCTTTTCAGCGCCATCATCATACTTCACTAGATCTACAGTTATAGTAACAGCAGCGACGAAGAACAAGGTGAGTTTTGTTCAGAATTTGTGGTGCAGTGTGAAAAATAGAAGTGATAGAGAGCTTGTAGTGGCGGCTCTTGATGAAGACGTAGTAGAAGAGCTAAAGAGCGGAGAAATTCCTGTCTTATTTTCGTTCCTTGGTCTGAACAAGTATAGCTCAACAGACGCATCCAGATTTAACACAGAATCTTTCAACTTTGTTTCAAAGTTGAAGCTGAACGTCGTGCTTGAAATTTTGAAGGCAGGTTATAATGTAGTTTTTTCTGATGTGGATGTCTTGTGGTGTTCTGATGTTGTAAATCATGTTGAAAAGTACGCCCTAGAAAACGGTCAAATAGTAATTCAAAATGATGCCAGAAGAGAAAAGGGCTCTCTGAACCTCAATTCTGGATTTTACTTCGCGGCATCGAAACCAGAAGTAATAGATTTCTTTCAAAGCTTATACAGGTTTGCAACGAGAGAGGAGAACCAGAATATTAATGATCAAAAAGCGTTCATAATTGAAGCCTGCAAAAGTGAAAGAGGAGAAAACTGGGAGTATTTAAGAAAAGATGGAGTCTATGCCAGAGCGTGTCGTTGGTCAAAGATCCTAAATATTGTCACTTTACCATTTAACCTATATCTAAATGGGGGAGCAATTTTGAATGAAACGAGCATTCACATGAGAGGAGATAACTTCATTCGAAGCATGTGCAGTAACAGAAGCATTTACTTATGGCATAATAATTGGTGTGGGTCAAATAAAAAGAAGAAGATATTTGAAAAGTACGGTCTATGGCTGATTGGAAATGAGAAATGTCTTAAACTTTAAAGTTCTCACTGGTTTAACACTCGAACTAAGAAATCAATAAATACTTAAAAT
>VCMS01000270.1:15000-25000 GCA_022539475.1 Gracilaria domingensis | reverse complement strand
GGGTGTGGGGAGCATCGCGCGAAATCCCTAAAACCCCTAAACCGGCGGCCCCTAAAACCTTTGGAGGGGGTGACCCTTGATTTTCGGTTTCTCAAGGTTTTCGGTTTCTTGCGATTTCCTGAAAACTGAGAATTTCAGAAAAGTAGAAAACTGAAACAGGAACTGTAGCGTAGTGTAGTAGAGTTTTTTTTCTGTGCGACAGCGTAGTGTAGTAGAGCTTTTTTTCTGTGCGACAGGTTTTCGATTTTCGGTTTCTTGCGATTTCCTGAAAACCGAGAAGTTCAGAAAAGTAGAAAACTGAAAAAGAAGATGTAGTGTAGAGTAGTATAGTGTACAGTAGTAGTAGAGTTTTTTTTCTGTGCGACAGGTTTTCGATTTTCGGTTTCTTGCGATTTCCTGAAAACTGAGAAGTTCAGAAAAGTAGAAAACTGAAAGAGGACATTTATTGTAGTGTAGTATAGTGTAGAGTACTAATAGAAATTTTTTTTCTGGCGGACGGATTTTTGGTTTTTGGTTTCTTGCGGTTTTCGGTTTCTTGCGTGTTTCTGAAAGCTGAGAATTTCTGAAAGGCAGAAAATTGATGCAAGACACGCAGTGTAGCCTACTGTGGCGTAGGATAATACAAGAGTTTTAGTTTTCGTGGACTGACTTTCGATTTTCCGTTTCCTGCGTTTTTCTGAGAATTGGATTTCAGAAAACTCGAAAACTGGGAGGGGACATATGTTGTAGGATAGAGCAGTACATTAATATCGGTTGTCGCGTGGGTCGGGATTGTTGGGAAGCTGATTTTTGATTTTCAGATTCTTGCGATTTTCTGAGAATCGAGTTTTCGGTTTCTTGCGATTCTCGAAAAATCGATTTTTCGGAAAACGGAGAACTGAAACAGAGTAAGTGGCACCACCTTGGGTCGCAGTGGAGAAGGTTGTTATGCGAGATCCCTAAACACTAGGGACAGAATTAATTCGGAGGGGTTGATTCAGTTTTCGAGTTTTTGCGGATTTCTGAGAAACGAGCTGCGGAAATCCGAAACTTTGAAGTAGAGTACAGTAGTGGTAGATATGCGTAGTTTTTCTAGCGTAGTAGATAGTATTGTTGTTGACGATTCACTAAAAACATTGCGCTCGACGCCACTTTTGCTCTTCATCATTTTTTTTCTTGTCTTTGATTCAATAGATTTGTACTGTGTAGGTGGTGGAGAATATTTTTTTCTGTTCTCCGCTGACTGTGCTTGCTGTGTGTCATAGTCTCTGTTTGTAGTCAGATAAGTGTATAGAGTAGTGTAGATGTAACGGGTTTCGATTTTTACACTACATTACTCATGTAATGTAGTGTAGTCAACACCATCGTGAATGTTGGTGGTGGAGAGTGGGAAAATATTATTTCGATAGTTCCCTTCTCCCTTCCTCTTCGTTTTCTACATGTAGTCTATATTTTTTTCAACTCGAACGTAATGGTAAGGTCTTCTTTTCGGTTTTTCGGTTTTTCGGTTTTTCGAAGATGTTCTGAGAATCGATGTTGATTGACGTTTCTGCAATTCCTCTAGCGCAGACTGTTCGTAGAATTGTAGTATGAGGTCGTAGATGCTGTTGCATGCAGTCAAGTTATTTTTCGTTTTCGTCGCTAATGATATGTGTTCACTTTTCAGTTTTCTGCGTTTTCTCAAAAACTGAGTTTCAGTTTTCCGCGATTTCTGAAAAACTGAATTTGGGTCCTTTGTACTCCTCGGCTTGTAGTTTAGTATACAAAGTATCAACACATAGGAGATGGAGTGCTCGGGCGTAGGAAAAAAATATTTTCTTTGTTTCCTGGCTGTAGTGCTCTATGTATCATTGTGACTATACTATAGAGTAGGGGATATATGAGATTTCGTAGATATCAGGTGAGAATAGCTTATTTGCGGCGTCATAGATACTTTTTGATCGCCAGTTTGGCTGCAAACAAAGCATAAACATATTGGTGTCCATGACGCGCTTCTCCAGATTGTCGTTTTCGGTTTCTCGCGATTTTCCGATTTTCGAAAATTCTCAAACTTCGGTTTTTTCAATTTCTGAAATCAAACTGTAGTCTTGCCCTCACGGTTCCAAACTTAGCTTTCCCGTAAACCAAACGCCCTGACATTGCAACGTTGTGCGGACACCCGCGACTTCGGAATTCTTCAGTTTTCGATTTCTCGAGAGATTTCGATTTCTGAAAATTCTGAGTTCTCAGTTTTGGCCATTTCTGAAGCCGAACTGGAATGTTAGTGTAGTTTTTCTTCCTTCGGTTTGCACGACATCTAGTTGCTTCCGCACATCTCAGGAGATCCTAACTTAGCTCTGGACACCATATTTTTTTCAACATTTTTGCACTCCAAAATGTTTGTATGCTTGATCACGTTGTGGTGCTGTGAAATGCGTTACATGCATTCTGCAACACCATAGACAACTTTTGTACCATGACTTCATCAATTATAGTTTTGCTGGATACAGAATGCTTTCAAGAGACACGGGGAATGCGTTTTTCAATGTTTCCGTGTCTGCTTGAGACAAGAAAAATATGTCTCGGTTTCTTGAAAAACCATGACCTCAGAATTCTTCGGTTTTTGATTTCTTGAGAAATTTCGATTTCTGAAAATTCTGAGATCTCGGTTTTGGTCATTTCTGAAGCCCAACTGGAATGTTACTGTAGCTTTTGTTCCTTCGGTTTGCACGACATCTAGTTGCTTCCGCACATCTGAAGAGATCCTAACTTAGCTCTAGACACCATTTCCTTTTCAACATTTTTGCACTCCAAAATGTTTGTATGGTTGATCACCTTGTGGTGCTGTGAAATGCGTTACATGCATTCTGCAACACCATAGACAACTTTTGTACCATGACTTTATCAAATATAGTTTTGCTGGATACAGAATGCTTTCAAGAGACACGGGGAATGCGTTTTTCAATGTCCCCGTGTCTGCATAAGACAAGAAAAATATGTCTCGGTTTCTCCAAAAACCATGACCTCAGAATTCTTCGGTTTTTGATTTCTTGAGAAATTTCGATTTCTGAAAATTCTGAGATCTCGGTTTTGGTCATTTCTGAAGCCCAACTGGAATGTTACTGTAGCTTTTGTTCCTTCGGTTTGCACGACATCTAGTTGCTTCCGCACATCTCAGAGATCCTAACTTAGCTCTGACACCATTTCCTTTTCAACATTTTTGCACTCCAAAATGTTTGTATGTTGATCACCTTGTGGTGCTGTGAAATGCGTTACATGCATTCTGCAACACCATAGACAACTTTTGTACCATGACTTTATCAATTATAGTTTTGCTGGATACAGAATGCTTTCAAGAGACACGGGGAATGCGTTTTTCAATGTCCCGTGTCTGCATAAGACAAGAAAAATATGTCTCGGTTTCTCCAAAAACCATGACCTCAGAATTCTTCGGTTTTTGATTTCTTGAGAAATTTCGATTTCTGAAAATTCTGAGATCTCGGTTTTGGTCATTTCTGAAGCCCAACTGGAATGTTACTGTAGCTTTTGTTCCTTCGGTTTGCACGACATCTAGTTGCTTCCGCACATCTAGAGATCCTAACTTAGCTCTGGACACCATTTCCTTTTCAACATTTTTGCACTCCAAAATGTTTGTATGCTTGATCACCTTGTGGTGCTGTGAAATGCGTTACATGCATTCTGCAACACCATAGACAACTTTTGTACCATGACTTCATCAATTATAGTTTTGCTGGATACAGAATGCTTTCAAGAGACACGGGGAATGCGTTTTTCAATGTCCCCGTGTCTGCATAAGACAAGAAAAATATGTCTCGGTTTCTCCAAAAACCATGACCTCAGAATTCTTCGGTTTTTGATTTCTTGAGAAATTTCGATTTCTGAAAATTCTGAGATCTCGGTTTTGGCATTTCTGAAGCCGAACTGGAATGTTACTGTAGTTTTTCTTCCTTCGGTTTGCACGACATCTAGTTGCTTCCGCACATCTCAGAGATCCTAACTTAGCTCTAGACACCATTTCCTTTTCAACATTTTTGCACTCCAAAATGTTTGTATGCTTGATCACGTTGTGGTGCTGTGAAATGCGTTACATGCATTCTGCAACACCCTAGCAAACTTTTGTACCATGACTTCATCAATTATAGTTTTGCTGGACACAGAATGCTTTCAAGAGACACGGGGAATGCGTTTTTCAATGTCCCCGTGTCTGCATAAGACAAGAAAAATATGTCTCGGTTTCTCCAAAAACCATGACCTCAGAATTCTTCGGTTTTTGATTTCTTGAGAAATTTCGATTTCTGAAAATTCTGAGATCTCGGTTTTGGCCATTTCTGAAGCCGAACTGGAATTTCTCTTCAGGTTTTTTCTATCATTCCGTTCCAAGTTTGGATGCTTTCTATGGTCTTCTTTTATCCTGACTTAGCTCTCGACATCAACTTTTTATCAATGTTTTGCCGCTCGCAAATGTTTGTATGATTGATCACGTTGTGGTGTTTTGAAAAGTGTTAGACATATCCTACAACACAGTAGCAAACTTTTCTACTTGAACTTTTGTAACTAGATTTTTTCTGAACGTGGCATGCTTTCAAACGGATGCAGAAATGTGTTTTTCATTGCTCTTGTGTCTGGTTCACACAGGAAAACTAAATCTGGGTTTTGCCAAAAACCATAACTTCGGAATTCTTCGGTTTCTGGTTTTCTGAGAAATTTCGATTTCTGAAAATTCTGAGTTTTCAATTTTGGCCGTTTCTGAAACAAATCTGCGATGTTTCTCTAGTTTCCGTGACACTTCATGATGAAAACCTTGCTTGGTATACTCGTGTTGAGTTTATCATACAGGAAAAATTGTTTGCCAGTGAACCTCGATTTCGGCGAATTCAAGATTTCGGTTTTTCAGTTTATCGCAATTTCAAGATTTCTGAAAATTCCTGAGTGTTCGACTCCGAAAATAACGTGCGTTCTCTCGAACGCATCGGATGTGTTTTGTGTGGACTTCAAATAGTTGCAAGGATACGAAGGCATGTTTTAGGAGTGCTCGTAGCAAAGCGATCTTCAACGTGAGAGTTATTTGAACTTTTTCATCTGCGTCCACCTCTGAGTTGAAAACCTCGTATTCCACGGTATTGGACAGTCTGAAAAATTTTTCACACGTTGCTACCAAGTTGCTAATGTAATACGCGAAGTTTTGAGTACAGCTAGATTAGGCTACGAAGTGCAGGAAAGCAGCGATTGCGGTTTTTCAGTTTTTCAATTTCTGAAGAGGAAGTGAAAGAAAGTGTGAAAAAAATTTTTTAGACAGACAGGAAAGCTTTTGTACCATAGCAGGATTGTTCCCAAGAGAAAAGAAACAAGATCGAAGGCGATGCGCGTGAGAAATGAAGAGTGAAAGCGATTTCAGGAATTTTCGATTTTGGCAATTTCTGAAATCGACGTTTTTACTACACAGACAGTAATGGTGTGGTCGGCGCAAAAAAAATTCAAAGTCGAATTGGCCAAGTCCCAAATTGCAAATTTTCGGTTTCGGGGTATGTATTACAACAAAATTTTTTCGACGAAGGCCTGATCGTATACTATGAGGGGGGGGTGATGGTCGGGTGTGAAAGGTGAAATTCGCCAATTGCATTTCCGACCGATCCTGTAACCCTTTTATGAGTGCCTGACCCTGTAGTACGCTACGCGGAAACTCTCATTGTGTGGGGAGCGAGGGTGTGAAGCTCGGTCATTACTGCGATTCGAAAAGTCGTGTAGTGCGCCAGCGGATCCGGACGGTGAAACAGACGCCACCCCTCGTGAAGCTCTATATCAGACCAAAGCGGAGTAACGGGGCATATCCCCCGCCGGATTTAAGTTGATATGGGGATAATTTTTGTGTGGATGGGTGTACAATGCGTTGTGCATCCTGATTCGGGATGAAAGGGTTTCTGGTAGCTTTTTTTGTTTTCGGAGGTCACTGACACTGGCCTCCAAAAATTAAATTAGTTACGCTGAGTTGGGCCTTGTGTACTGCAGACTGTTTCTGAAACCCAAAACAGTGCAGTAACAGTGGGGGATGCGATCGTAGAGTTTTTTTCTTGTCGACGCTGCGCTTAACCGCGTTTGTGTATATGGAAAAAAAAATACTACACGCATAGAATAGGGTGCCATGCACTGATATGGGTACAGGGAGCTCTCATTTTCGTGTTGCTCTCGCAGCTTTTGGCGTATCGAGTAAAATCGTTCACCACTGGCGTTGCGAAGCGATATCGGTTTTGGGAGTTTCCGCTGGTGTTTTGCCGTCGCCAGGTTCCGCCGTTAATTCTGCGTTCTTTCCTGTCGCGTCGCGCAATTTCCAGTGCCTGATTCATGTGCCGGTATGCGAAAGCACGTTTGCCCTAGAGAGAAACGCTTTGGCTAGTTGAGTGAACGGAAGGTGCGCTGGGTACTGTTATGGTCCCAAAGCCCTTTCATGTGGGAGCTCAGAATCAGCCGTAAAAAAGTTGGTTTTGGGCATGTTGGAGAAGTAACATTCTTGCGTTTGAAAGATTTCTGATAAGTATCGTTCAAGAAAACGCGATCCGACACGGAAAATCATACGTTCCTGGTTCTGCTCCGGAAGAGAAAACGATTTCAGTTCATTCTGAGTCGCGAATCTGCCGGATGTTAGGGCTTTGGACGATTTTTCGCGGGCTGGTGAAACGTTAGCTTTTGCGGAAAGTCAAAATTAGAAAAACTGCAAGACACATGATGCAGGAAAGAAAAAACCTGTTTCTGCCAAATCGTTCAAATTTCTGATTTTGTAGTCGAGAGAGGCTAGGCAATTTGCTTCTACTCTCATGCGTGCTACACTTTTTCTGTATTCGGGGGCCTTAAGACGTCAGTGGCGATACTTAAGGAGAGCGTGAAAGTCGCGAGTAAAACTTCTACTCTCACTTTTTCTGAACAAAGCTGCATTCTGTGAATTGCATGGTACTGACGGTGTGGGCTTTCGCCCGGTGACACAAGTGTCTAGCAACCTCACCGCTTCTTCTTTGTCTATTGATACTCTGCTTTGGGACGTTTGGATTTCGAAATTACCTCTACGTTGGGCGGCGGATCGGGAATTACAATATTGCTTCGGCAGGAGTTTTTCTGTATAACGGTCGGCCGTTCAGGACCAAGTTGTCTGGGTTTTTTCACATGAGATTCATGCGCTTTCATAGTACAAATCATAGGCATTTTAGGACCCTGTGTTGCTCTGCTTGCGCTTGGGGTGTGCCAATAGATGTAACTCCTGCCAGAAACGACCCTTTTCACACATGCTAGTTTTTTTGTTCTGAATAGTGAGAATAGTTTTGCGTCATTCTTTCATTGTTCTTCATCGACCTGTCTTTAGCGCAATATGCTCGGTACAGAAAATGTTGTGGTTACGTATGGTTGTGAAAATGCTGTTGTTTGGAACGAGCCTGGGGCGCGGTGGTTTTGCTACAGATCTTGAAAGGTCGAACGGTTTTGGCAGAAACTAACTTTTTTTTTGCTGAGGAATGTGTGGTTACCTGGTTGATCCTGCCAGTGGTATATGCTTGTTTAAAGGACTAAGCCATGCAAGTGCAAGTATGAGTGAATTGTACAACGAAACTGCGAATGGCTCGGTAAAACAGCTATAATTTCTTCGGTGCTAAATACTACTCGGATACCCGTAGTAATTCTAGAGCTAATACGTGCCTCCAAACGACGCAAGTCGTGGTACAAATTAGAGATACAAGCCAACTTGTTGGTGATTCTAGATTTTTTTTCTGATCGCACTCGTTGCGACGCACCGTTCAAATTTCTGACCTATCAACTTTGGATGGTAAGGTATTGGCTTACCATGGTTGTGACGGGTAACGGACCGTGGGTGCGGGATTCCGGAGAGGGAGCCTGAGAGACGGCTACCACATCCAAGGAAGGCAGCAGGCGCGCAACTTACCCAATCCGGACACCGGGAGGTAGTGACAAGAAATATCAATAGAGGGCCCGATGGGTTTTCTAATTGGAATGAGAACAAGGTAAACAGCTTATCGAGGAGCCAGCAGAGGGCAAGTCTGGTGCCAGCAGCCGCGGTAATTCCAGCTCTGTAAGCGTATACCAAAGTTGTTGCAGTTAAAACGCTCGTAGTCGGATTTTGGCGTCTGACTTGGGTCGTCCTCGCGGACGCTCTCAGGTTGGGCGCCTTTGTGGATGGGAGTCAGGTGGTGCTTCACTGGATCACCTGGCTGCCGCCACCGTTTACTGTGAAAAAATTAGAGTGTTCAAAGCAGGCGATTGCCCTGAATACATTAGCATGGAATAATAGAATAGGACCCGGTCCTATTTTGTTGGTTTGTTTGAATCGGGTAATGATTAAGAGGGACGGTTGGGGGCATTCGTATTCCGACGTCAGAGGTGAAATTCTTGGATTGTCGGAAGACGAACAGCTGCGAAAGCGTCTGCCAAGGACGTTTTCATTGATCAAGAACGAAAGTAAGGGGATCGAAGACGATCAGATACCGTCGTAGTCTTTACTATAAACGATGAGGACTGGAGATCGGATAAGACTGATATATGGCTTATCCGGCATCCTTCGAGAAATCAAAGTGTTTGCTTTCTGGGGGGAGTATGGTCGCAAGGCTGAAACTTAAAGGAATTGACGGAAGGGCATCACCGGGTGTGGAGCCTGCGGCTTAATTTGACTCAACACGGGAAAACTTACCAGGTCAGGACATAGTAAGGATTGACAGATTGAGAGCTCTTTCTTGATTCTATGGTTGGTGGTGCATGGCCGTTCTTAGTTGGTGGAGTGATCTGTCTGGTTAATTCCGTTAACGAGCGAGACCTGGGCGTGCTAGCTAGGCGCCGTTACTATTTTTGGTAGCGAGGCTTGCCTTCCTAGACGGACTGTGGGCGTCTAGCCCACGGAAGCTCCAGGCAATAACAGGTCTGAGATGCCCTTAGATGTCCTGGGCCGCACGCGTGCTACACTGAACGGGTCAACGAGTTAGGATATGCGAAAGCATTTCCCAATCTCTAAATCCGTTCGTGATGGGGATCGACGGTTGCAATTTTCCGTCGTCAACGAGGAATACCTTGTAAGCGCGGGTCATCATCCCGCGCTGAATACGTCCCTGCCCTTTGTACACACCGCCCGTCGCTCCTACCGATTGAGTGGTCCGGTGAGGCCTTGGGAGAGCTAGATGAACTGATTATTCAGATCTTTTGGCTTGAACTTGGTCAAACCTTATCACTTAGAGGAAGGAGAAGTCGTAACAAGGTTTCCGTAGGTGAACCTGCGGAAGGATCATTCTTAGGACAGCCGGAAGATGGGGTTTATTTTGCCAAAATTTCTATTGGAGTCTCAGAGAACACTCCTCATATCGTACCTTAAGTTCTTTCGCTGTTGAGCTGCCCTTGCGGAGAGTAGACGTAAAAAATCGAATTCTGCAAAGGGAGTGTGTTCCAGTTAGTAAAGGATGGTCTTTATGGGGGCTGAAAGTATGAGCTTCGATGCAAAGAAATCTTGCAAAAACTACTAAACCTCATCCAGGGCTCTAAACTTATCACGCGCATACCTTTTTATATTTTTTTACTTTGAACCTAGAACCCACAAACCCATAAACAGCGATCCATGTGTCTGAATAAATTACAACTCGTAACGGTGGATGTCTCGGCTCCTACATCGATGAAGAACGTAGCAAACTGCGAAACGTAATGCGAATTGCAGAACTCGTGAATCATCAAATTTTTGAACGCAAGTGGCGCTCGCGGGTAACCCTGCGAGCATGTCTGTTTGAGTGTCCGTACAAATTGGACTTTTGCATTCTGCGGTATTTTGTTGAGAATGGGGGCTCTGTTATGGACAGGCTTGAGTCGTATTCTTCCATGCTCTTCACTGAGTAGGGGGATGGATTCGCCTGGCTGTATTTACCCTGTATTCCGAAATATTGCAATATGAGTGCAGCTGATGGGTGCGTCCGCGTCTTTTGGGCAATTTAGTTTTTGCTCGAATTGGATGTGGTCACCTGAAGTTTGAATAGGCGATGCTACTTGAGGC
>VCMS01000270.1:0-10000 GCA_022539475.1 Gracilaria domingensis | reverse complement strand
AGTTCAGAAAAGTAGAAAACTGAAAGAGGACATTTATTGTAGTGTAGTATAGTGTAGAGTACTAATAGAAATTTTTTTTCTGGCGGACGGATTTTTGGTTTTTGGTTTCTTGCGGTTTTCGGTTTCTTGCGTGTTTCTGAAAGCTGAGAATTTCTGAAAGGCAGAAAATTGATGCAAGACACGCAGTGTAGCCTACTGTGGCGTAGGATAATACAAGAGTTTTAGTTTTCGTGGACTGACTTTCGATTTTCCGTTTCCTGCGTTTTTCTGAGAATTGGATTTCAGAAAACTCGAAAACTGGGAGGGGACATATGTTGTAGGATAGAGCAGTACATTAATATCGGTTGTCGCGTGGGTCGGGATTGTTGGGAAGCTGATTTTTGATTTTCAGATTCTTGCGATTTTCTGAGAATCGAGTTTTCGGTTTCTTGCGATTCTCCGTCGATTTTCGGAAACGGAGAACTGAAACAGAGTAAGTGGCACCACCTTGGGTCGCAGTGGAGAAGGTTGTTATGCGAGATCCCTAAACACTAGGGACAGAATTAATTCGGAGGGGTTGATTCAGTTTTCGAGTTTTTGCGGATTTCTGAGAAACGAGCTGCGGAAATCCGAAACTTTGAAGTAGAGTACAGTAGTGGTAGATATGCGTAGTTTTTCTAGCGTAGTAGATAGTATTGTTGTTGACGATTCACTAAAAACATTGCGCTCGACGCCACTTTTGCTCTTCATCATTTTTTTTCTTGTCTTTGATTCAATAGATTTGTACTGTGTAGGTGGTGGAGAATATTTTTTTCTGTTCTCCGCTGACTTGCTTGCTGTGTGTCATAGTCTCTGTTTGTAGTCAGATAAGTGTATAGAGTAGTGTAGATGTAACGGGTTTCGATTTTTACACTACATTACTCATGTAATGTAGTGTAGTCAACACCATCGTGAATGTTGGTGGTGGAGAGTGGGAAAATATTATTTCGATAGTTCCCTTCTCCCTTCCTCTTCGTTTTCTACATGTAGTCTATATTTTTTTCAACTCGAACGTAATGGTAAGGTCTTCTTTTCGGTTTTTCGGTTTTTCGGTTTTTCGAAGATGTTCTGAGAATCGATGTTGATTGACGTTTCTGCAATTCCTCTAGCGCAGACTGTTCGTAGAATTGTAGTATGAGGTCGTAGATGCTGTTGCATGCAGTCAAGTTATTTTTCGTTTTCGTCGCTAATGATATGTGTTCACTTTTCAGTTTTCTGCGTTTTCTCAAAAACTGAGTTTCAGTTTTCCGCGATTTCTGAAAAACTGAATTTGGGTCCTTTGTACTCCTCGGCTTGTAGTTTAGTATACAAAGTATCAACACATAGGAGATGGAGTGCTCGGGCGTAGGAAAAAAATATTTTCTTTGTTTCCTGGCTGTAGTGCTCTATGTATCATTGTGACTATACTATAGAGTAGGGGATATATGAGATTTCGTAGATATCAGGTGAGAATAGCTTATTTGCGGCGTCATAGATACTTTTTGATCGCCAGTTTGGCTGCAAACAAAGCATAAACATATTGGTGTCCATGACGCGCTTCTCCAGATTGTCGTTTTCGGTTTCTCGCGATTTTCCGATTTTCGAAAATTCTCAAACTTCGGTTTTTTCAATTTCTGAAATCAAACTGTAGTCTTGCCCTCACGGTTCCAAACTTAGCTTTCCCGTAAACCAAACGCCCTGACATTGCAACGTTGTGCGGACACCCGCGACTTCGGAATTCTTCAGTTTTCGATTTCTCGAGAGATTTCGATTTCTGAAAATTCTGAGTTCTCAGTTTTGGCCATTTCTGAAGCCGAACTGGAATGTTACTGTAGTTTTTCTTCCTTCGGTTTGCACGACATCTAGTTGCTTCCGCACATCTCAGGAGATCCTAACTTAGCTCTGACACCATTTCCTTTTCAACATTTTTGCACTCCAAAATGTTTGTACGTTGTTCACGTTGTGGTGCTGTGAAATGCGTTACATGCATTCTGCAACACCATAGCAACTTTTGTACCATGACTTTATCAATTATAGTTTTGCTGGATACAGAATGCTTTCAAGAGACACGGGGAATGCGTTTTTCAATGTTCCCGTGTCTGCATGAGACAAGAAAAATATGTCTCGGTTTCTCCAAAAACCATGACCTCAGATTCTTCGGTTTTTGATTTCTTGAGAAATTTCGATTTCTGAAAATTCTAAGATCTCGGTTTTGGTCATTTCTGAAGCCGAACTGGAATGTTACTGTAGTTTTTCTTCCTTCGGTTTGCACGACATCTAGTTGCTTTCGCACATCTCAGAGATCCTAACTTAGCTCTAGACACCATTTCCTTTTCAACATTTTTGCACTCCAAAATGTTTGTATGCTTGATCACGTTGTGGTGCTGTGAAATGCGTTACATGCATTCTGCAACACCATAGACAACTTTTGTACCATGACTTTATCAATATAGTTTTG
This sequence comes from Gracilaria domingensis, assembly GCA_022539475.1. Lineage (NCBI taxonomy): Eukaryota > Rhodophyta > Florideophyceae > Gracilariales > Gracilariaceae > Gracilaria > Gracilaria domingensis. The sequence continues at coordinate 7,545 of VCMS01000270.1, read as the reverse complement.
CTGGATACAGAATGCTTTCAAGAGACACGGGGAATGCGTTTTTCAATGTCCCGTGTCTGCATAAGACAAGAAAAATATGTCTCGGTTTCTCCAAAAACCATGACCTCAGAATTCTTCGGTTTTTGATTTCTTGAGAAATTTCGATTTCTGAAAATTCTGAGATCTCGGTTTTGGTCATTTCTGAAGCCGAACTGGAATGTTACTGTAGTTTTTCTTCCTTCGGTTTGTACGACATCTAGTGCTTCCGCACATCTCAGAGATCTAACTTAGCTCTCGACACCATTTCCTTTTCAACATTTTTGCACTCCAAAATGTTTGTACGTTTGTTCACCTTGTGGTGCTGTGAAATGCGTTACATGCATTCTGCAACACCATAGACAACTTTTGTACCATGACTTTATCAAATATAGTTTTGCTGGATACAGAATGCTTTCAAGAGACACGGGGAATGCGTTTTTCAATGTTCCCGTGTCTGCATGAGACAAGAAAAATATGTCTCGGTTTCTCCAAAAACCATGACCTCAGAATTCTTCGGTTTTTGATTTCTTGAGAAATTTCGATTTCTGAAAATTCTGAGATCTCGGTTTTGGTCATTTCTGAAGCCCAACTGGAATGTTACTGTAGTTTTGTTCCTTCGGTTTGCACGACATCTAGTTGCTTCCGCACATCTGAAGAGATCCTAACTTAGCTCTAGACACCATTTCCTTTTCAACATTTTTGCACTCCAAAATGTTTGTATGGTTGATCACCTTGTGGTGCTGTGAAATGCGTTACATGCATTCTGCAACACCATAGACAACTTTTGTACCATGACTTTATCAATTATAGTTTTGCTGGATACGAATGCTTTCAAGAGACACGGGGAATGCGTTTTTCAATGTCCCCGTGTCTGCATAAGACAAGAAAAATATGTCTCGGTTTCTCCAAAAACCATGACCTCAGAATTCTTCGGTTTTTGATTTCTTGAGAAATTTCGATTTCTGAAAATTCTGAGATCTCGGTTTTGGTCATTTCTGAAGCCAACTGGAATGTTACTGTAGCTTTTGTTCCTTCGGTTTGCACGACATCTAGTTGCTTCCGCACATCTCAGGAGATCCTAACTTAGCTCTGACACCATTTCCTTTTCAACATTTTTGCACTCCAAAATGTTTGTACGTTTGTTCACCTTGTGGTGCTGTGAAATGCGTTACATGCATTCTGCAACACCATAGACAACTTTTGTACCATGACTTTATCAATTATAGTTTTGCTGGATACAGAATGCTTTCAAGAGACACGGGGAATGCGTTTTTCAATGTCCCGTGTCTGCATAAGACAAGAAAAATATGTCTCGGTTTCTCCAAAAACCATGACCTCAGAATTCTTCGGTTTTTGATTTCTTGAGAAATTTCGATTTCTGAAAATTCTGAGATCTCGGTTTTGGTCATTTCTGAAGCCCAACTGGAATGTTACTGTAGTTTTGTTCCTTCGGTTTGCACGACATCTAGTTGCTTCCGCACATCTAGAGATCCTAACTTAGCTCTGGACACCATTTCCTTTTCAACATTTTTGCACTCCAAAATGTTTGTACGTTGATCACGTTGTGGTGCTGTGAAATGCGTTACATGCATTCTGCAACACCATAGCAACTTTTGTACCATGACTTATCAATTATAGTTTTGCTGGATACAGAATGCTTTCAAGAGACACGGGGAATGCGTTTTTCAATGTCCCCGTGTCTGCATAAGACAAGAAAAATATGTCTCGGTTTCTCCAAAAACCATGACCTCAGAATTCTTCGGTTTTTGATTTCTTGAGAAATTTCGATTTCTGAAAATTCTGAGATCTCGGTTTTGGCATTTCTGAAGCCGAACTGGAATGTTACTGTAGTTTTTCTTCCTTCGGTTTGCACGACATCTAGTTGCTTCCGCACATCTCAGGAGATCCTAACTTAGCTCTAGACACCATTTCCTTTTCAACATTTTTGCACTCCAAAATGTTTGTATGCTTGATCACGTTGTGGTGCTGTGAAATGCGTTACATGCATTCTGCAACACCCTAGCAAACTTTTGTACCATGACTTCATCAATTATAGTTTTGCTGGACACAAATGCTTTCAAGAGACACGGGGAATGCGTTTTTCAATGTCCCCGTGTCTGCATAAGACAAGAAAAATATGTCTCGGTTTCTCCAAAAACCATGACCTCAGAATTCTTCGGTTTTTGATTTCTTGAGAAATTTCGATTTCTGAAAATTCTGAGATCTCGGTTTTGGCCATTTCTGAAGCCGAACTGGAATTTCTCTTCAGGTTTTTTCTATCATTCCGTTCCAAGTTTGGATGCTTTCTATGGTCTTCTTTTATCCTGACTTAGCTCTCGACATCAACTTTTTATCAATGTTTTGCCGCTCGCAAATGTTTGTATGATTGATCACGTTGTGGTGTTTTGAAAAGTGTTAGACATATCCTACAACACAGTAGCAAACTTTTCTACTTGAACTTTTGTAACTAGATTTTTTCTGAACGTGGCATGCTTTCAAACGGATGCAGAAATGTGTTTTTCATTGCTCTTGTGTCTGGTTCACACAGGAAAACTAAATCTGGGTTTTGCCAAAAACCATAACTTCGGAATTCTTCGGTTTCTGGTTTTCTGAGAAATTTCGATTTCTGAAAATTCTGAGTTTTCAATTTTGGCCGTTTCTGAAACAAATCTGCGATGTTTCTCTAGTTTCCGTGACACTTCATGATGAAAACCTTGCTTGGTATACTCGTGTTGAGTTTATCATACAGGAAAAATTGTTTGCCAGTGAACCTCGATTTCGGCGAATTCAAGATTTCGGTTTTTCAGTTTATCGCAATTTCAAGATTTCTGAAAATTCCTGAGTGTTCGACTCCGAAAATAACGTGCGTTCTCTCGAACGCATCGGATGTGTTTTGTGTGGACTTCAAATAGTTGCAAGGATACGAAGGCATGTTTTAGGAGTGCTCGTAGCAAAGCGATCTTCAACGTGAGAGTTATTTGAACTTTTTCATCTGCGTCCACCTCTGAGTTGAAAACCTCGTATTCCACGGTATTGGACAGTCTGAAAAATTTTTCACACGTTGCTACCAAGTTGCTAATGTAATACGCGAAGTTTTGAGTACAGCTAGATTAGGCTACGAAGTGCAGGAAAGCAGCGATTGCGGTTTTTCAGTTTTTCAATTTCTGAAGAGGAAGTGAAAGAAAGTGTGAAAAAAATTTTTTAGACAGACAGGAAAGCTTTTGTACCATAGCAGGATTGTTCCCAAGAGAAAAGAAACAAGATCGAAGGCGATGCGCGTGAGAAATGAAGAGTGAAAGCGATTTCAGGAATTTTCGATTTTGGCAATTTCTGAAATCGACGTTTTTACTACACAGACAGTAATGGTGTGGTCGGCGCAAAAAAAATTCAAAGTCGAATTGGCCAAGTCCCAAATTGCAAATTTTCGGTTTCGGGGTATGTATTACAACAAAATTTTTTCGACGAAGGCCTGATCGTATACTATGAGGGGGGGGTGATGGTCGGGTGTGAAAGGTGAAATTCGCCAATTGCATTTCCGACCGATCCTGTAACCCTTTTATGAGTGCCTGACCCTGTAGTACGCTACGCGGAAACTCTCATTGTGTGGGGAGCGAGGGTGTGAAGCTCGGTCATTACTGCGATTCGAAAAGTCGTGTAGTGCGCCAGCGGATCCGGACGGTGAAACAGACGCCACCCCTCGTGAAGCTCTATATCAGACCAAAGCGGAGTAACGGGGCATATCCCCCGCCGGATTTAAGTTGATATGGGGATAATTTTTGTGTGGATGGGTGTACAATGCGTTGTGCATCCTGATTCGGGATGAAAGGGTTTCTGGTAGCTTTTTTTGTTTTCGGAGGTCACTGACACTGGCCTCCAAAAATTAAATTAGTTACGCTGAGTTGGGCCTTGTGTACTGCAGACTGTTTCTGAAACCCAAAACAGTGCAGTAACAGTGGGGGATGCGATCGTAGAGTTTTTTTCTTGTCGACGCTGCGCTTAACCGCGTTTGTGTATATGGAAAAAAAAATACTACACGCATAGAATAGGGTGCCATGCACTGATATGGGTACAGGGAGCTCTCATTTTCGTGTTGCTCTCGCAGCTTTTGGCGTATCGAGTAAAATCGTTCACCACTGGCGTTGCGAAGCGATATCGGTTTTGGGAGTTTCCGCTGGTGTTTTGCCGTCGCCAGGTTCCGCCGTTAATTCTGCGTTCTTTCCTGTCGCGTCGCGCAATTTCCAGTGCCTGATTCATGTGCCGGTATGCGAAAGCACGTTTGCCCTAGAGAGAAACGCTTTGGCTAGTTGAGTGAACGGAAGGTGCGCTGGGTACTGTTATGGTCCCAAAGCCCTTTCATGTGGGAGCTCAGAATCAGCCGTAAAAAAGTTGGTTTTGGGCATGTTGGAGAAGTAACATTCTTGCGTTTGAAAGATTTCTGATAAGTATCGTTCAAGAAAACGCGATCCGACACGGAAAATCATACGTTCCTGGTTCTGCTCCGGAAGAGAAAACGATTTCAGTTCATTCTGAGTCGCGAATCTGCCGGATGTTAGGGCCTTGGACGATTTTTCGCGGGCTGGTGAAACGTTAGCTTTTGCGGAAAGTCAAAATTAGAAAAACTGCAAGACACATGATGCAGGAAAGAAAAAACCTGTTTCTGCCAAATCGTTCAAATTTCTGATTTTGTAGTCGAGAGAGGCTAGGCAATTTGCTTTTACTCTCATGCGTGCTACACTTTTTCTGTATTCGGGGGCCTTAAGACGTCAGTGGCGATACTTAAGGAGAGCGTGAAAGTCGCGAGTAAAACTTCTACTCTCACTTTTTCTGAACAAAGCTGCATTCTGTGAATTGCATGGTACTGACGGTGTGGGCTTTCGCCCGGTGACACAAGTGTCTAGCAACCTCACCGCTTCTTCTTTGTCTATTGATACTCTGCTTTGGGACGTTTGGATTTCGAAATTACCTCTACGTTGGGCGGCGGATCGGGAATTACAATATTGCTTCGGCAGGAGTTTTTCTGTATAACGGTCGGCCGTTCAGGACCAAGTTGTCTGGGTTTTTTCACATGAGATTCATGCGCTTTCATAGTACAAATCATAGGCATTTTAGGACCCTGTGTTGCTCTGCTTGCGCTTGGGGTGTGCCAATAGATGTAACTCCTGCCAGAAACGACCCTTTTCACACATGCTAGTTTTTTTGTTCTGAATAGTGAGAATAGTTTTGCGTCATTCTTTCATTGTTCTTCATCGACCTGTCTTTAGCGCAATATGCTCGGTACAGAAAATGTTGTGGTTACGTATGGTTGTGAAAATGCTGTTGTTTGGAACGAGCCTGGGGCGCGGTGGTTTTGCTACAGATCTTGAAAGGTCGAACGGTTTTGGCAGAAACTAACTTTTTTTTTGCTGAGGAATGTGTGGTTACCTGGTTGATCCTGCCAGTGGTATATGCTTGTTTAAAGGACTAAGCCATGCAAGTGCAAGTATGAGTGAATTGTACAACGAAACTGCGAATGGCTCGGTAAAACAGCTATAATTTCTTCGGTGCTAAATACTACTCGGATACCCGTAGTAATTCTAGAGCTAATACGTGCCTCCAAACGACGCAAGTCGTGGTACAAATTAGAGATACAAGCCAACTTGTTGGTGATTCTAGATTTTTTTTCTGATCGCACTCGTTGCGACGCACCGTTCAAATTTCTGACCTATCAACTTTGGATGGTAAGGTATTGGCTTACCATGGTTGTGACGGGTAACGGACCGTGGGTGCGGGATTCCGGAGAGGGAGCCTGAGAGACGGCTACCACATCCAAGGAAGGCAGCAGGCGCGCAACTTACCCAATCCGGACACCGGGAGGTAGTGACAAGAAATATCAATAGAGGGCCCGATGGGTTTTCTAATTGGAATGAGAACAAGGTAAACAGCTTATCGAGGAGCCAGCAGAGGGCAAGTCTGGTGCCAGCAGCCGCGGTAATTCCAGCTCTGTAAGCGTATACCAAAGTTGTTGCAGTTAAAACGCTCGTAGTCGGATTTTGGCGTCTGACTTGGGTCGTCCTCGCGGACGCTCTCAGGTTGGGCGCCTTTGTGGATGGGAGTCAGGTGGTGCTTCACTGGATCACCTGGCTGCCGCCACCGTTTACTGTGAAAAAATTAGAGTGTTCAAAGCAGGCGATTGCCCTGAATACATTAGCATGGAATAATAGAATAGGACCCGGTCCTATTTTGTTGGTTTGTTTGAATCGGGTAATGAGGTATTCCTGAGCTTGCGTAATGGAATTCTATTTCTGAGTAACAGTAACTATGACGCTTTAGCTGCATGGTCGGCAAAGTTCACCCGCCTCCGCGTGGTGCCGGCTGGGCAACGTAGCATGATTGCATGCTACGGCTGAAGGGTGAGGGGAGAGGGGAGGCTTCGGAAGCCCGTTGGACTCTCGTGTGTCTGAGACAGTATCGGAGGGTTGAACCATTGGTTGGCATTCCTTTCGAAAGCCGGTGCTAAATTGTTGTTTTTTTCGTAATGCTTGCGTAAGTGCCCCTGATCTTGCCAGTGTTCCTATGAGTTTGTCAGGTCCATACAAGGCCTAATGTGCATTCTCGGCTACACTGCTATGCTTGCAATATTCCTCTGGAATGCAGCTACTTGAGGGGCCAGCGTCATGGCTAACGGAACAGTAAGGTAGTTAATGGCTGGAGGAGGTAGAGTAAAAATCGATTGGGGACGTGTCTTTGATATTGGCAAAGGTATTGCGAGAAAAGGCGGGGCAAGAAGCTTCAGATCCTTTCTCGTGGGTGAAACCACCGTGTGGGAAATCAAGAGGGCAAAGCTTGGAGCCCTACTGCGATTCGAAAAGTCGTGTAGTGCACCAGTGGAGCCGGACGATGAAACAGACGTCGCCTCTTAAAAGCCCTGTGTTCTCTAGGCTGTCATATATGATGCGGTATGTTTACCCTTCAGTGGCGGTCTCTATGGATGCGGGGATAGTTTTGTGAGGAGTGATGCACAATTCTTTGTGCGCCTGTTGGGGACAAATTGACGGCAGGGTCGGTGCAAGGCCTGACCAGAAGCAACTATTAGAGAGCACTTGTGCTTTCAGATAGGGGCCTGGCAGGTACGAGGCCTGGCTTAATTCCACTCGTATGGGAGTCAGGTGACGGCTGGTTCTATTTAGAACGCGCGCTCAGCCGGGAGCAGCCCTCCCAAAAGCGCAAGCCCTTGCTAGGGGATAATATAGCCCCCGGGATGGATTGGGTTGACCATCTAACGGGGTAGAGGACCTGCTACAAATTCTTCACAAACAAATTGCTCCCGTCTTTCACGAAAATTGAAGGATAAGGGGGCGGATGCTCTTGAAATTTTCAGGAGCGAGTTCGGGTCGAATTCGGCCCAGTTCCTGGGTGAAGGGACAAAGAGTAAACGCGCTCTTTTATCTCGCCTAAGGAACGAAGTGGGGGGTATTCCAACAGAGGGGAATACGGATGTGCTACTCGCGTGCGTTAGAGATGGGACTGTATCGCGAGTCCTGAAGCGGG
>VCMS01000269.1:118433-140270 GCA_022539475.1 Gracilaria domingensis | reverse complement strand
GGAGCCGATCTTCACAGCGAGAGCTTCAAAACACCAGGAAAATGCGAGAAATGCGGAAACTAAGAAAGACATAAAAATAAAATATATCTTGTAACGCATACATATAAATGAAGCGTTGAAATTCATTTCGAGTAAGCTTTTGTGTATGTAAGTTACAACGATTCAGAGAAAAGCATTGTTGTGAGCAAAAATTAGAAGGTGCACAATACACAAAAGACCTCAAAAGAAGACATACGGCGACAATTCTCTTAGAATTATTATAATGATAACTACGAAGTTATCACATGATAGCATCAGAGTTATCATGCTAAGTTGTGATGATAACTTTGATAACATCACAGTTTTTGGGCCTGAGCTTCATGGTTAGAAGTGTGGTCAGTCTAAGATATCTAACATACTTGTTGCCGTATTGTAATTCTTTCGTGAATGCAGCAGTTTCACATCTGAGAATGAACCAAATATAAAGTGCAGAAGTTACAAAGTAGACCTTTTTGCAGTTTCTTTTAATTTAGCGAGGTGAGACTTTATATATCTTTTACTACGCATTGTCATTTTGTTACATTTCACGTACAAACCACTCTCATAGACAAATGTAAGACTAAAATTAGATTAGGGTCTCAATCGGAACTTCATTCCTTTTCTTTAGTCTCAAGAAGTTGACATTAGTCATCAATGATAACATTAGACACATCACGATGTGTTGTTTGGTGTGTTGAAGAACAGTACAATATTCTCAAGGTTTCTGAAGTATTTATCCTCGGTAAATAAGGCGGCAGCAATAGAGTTAAGTGCTGGTGTTATGCTTCTCACGTGAGAAAACATTACGAAAGTTTTATCTACCTTACATTATGTCTTTCTACTATTTAAATTTTTCGTCAGGTTTTTATTCTCTTACAAATCGCAGATTCTATGAACGTTGCCTTACGCGTTTGTTGGTTTACAATTTTCCCGCATTTTCCCGCAAGGAGCAGCGAAAAATAGGCCTTATTCGAAAAAAGCTAATTTATTAAAACCTGTTCTGATTGACAGTTCTTGCAGTATTTTCGAGTGTACATCCTCATCAATTTTGAAGAACGTTTTAAGACGCGTTTCAATGCTTTACAAGTGACGTGTGGGAAATGTCCTTTGGGTAGCACGTGTCACAACGTGACATATTTTGCAGAGATATATACATCGCCAACTCGGGCTAAGTAGCCTGAAACGTGGCGATAATGCCAAGATGTGCACAACATATTCCAAATATTTCAAGTCGGTGATATATGTACTTTTCTGCAAAGTTCGAGACGCTTATATCTTTAGGTAGAAAGACAACATTTTGATTCATTTTAGCTAAAATTGCAGACCAGTAACACAAGATTAACAGGAAGTGCACTTTTGACAATAATAAAAGCGGCCAACGTAACGGTGTGCATTTGTATGGAGCATATATTAACTTTTTTCGGAACATATTTCTATTTTACAACCGTCATAATTTCTCATTTTGCATGCTCAAAATTAGCAAACTGAAAGATCTCTACATTCTTAACATATATGCCATGCAAGAAAAGAACATTTGAATGAAACGCTAAGATAGGGTCTCTACAATACTGCTCATGAGCTCTATATGTTTTGAACATATTGATCACATTGCCGTCGACTTTGCCAAAGCCAACGTGATATTCATCTCGAAAAAAGATGACCTCTGAGCGGCATAAATGTTAGTTGACGTGTAGTATAGCTCGGCCAGATCAACGGGGGCTCTACAAGACCAAGTGGTGACGTCACGGGCTCCCGGGCACGTGTGTCTACTGTACCACGTGGGACGCGCAAGCGCAGGCTTGGACAGGACTAATTAGTCTATTCTCGATAATTTGGAATTAATAATTACTAGGTAGTGTAGATATGTGGCCGGGGCGGTGCACCACAAATACACCTCCCGGTGGCCCACGTGACACTAGGCCCGTGAGAGCCGGAGGGGCGCTCGGGTGTACTAAACCCCCGAGCCGCCAACCTCCCACACCAAATGGTAAAGTCAAGCACCAACTAGGCTGATTTGACACCAGTTCGGTTCTACAGTCACCAATTGGTAAGTCTAGTAGTCCTCTAATAGTTTTGCTGACCTCGAGGGTTATACGTGCCTGCCGCACACCAGTGCGGGCGTATTTACCACTTGGTCACCGTGCACTATAGGCAACGGTGGGTGCTGCCGACCTATTAGGTGTCACGCGTTTCACTCCTCCGCCGGGTCGAGCCCACGCGGGGCTTCCCACTAGCAGCTCGCACCGATCGGTTATACAACATATTTTGGTCTCCCGACTTAGAAATCTGTGGATTACCAAGTGGTTTTGGGAATGGAGGATTTGGAAGTCACGAGATACCCGAGTGGTTTGGTTCCCGTTGCCGAAGCAATTGGCTCCGACGCCAGTTACCTAAATGGAGAAACGGGGCGCGCGCTACCCAAATAGGGCGCCGAGCGCTCCACCAAGTGGTCACCCCATACGGGGTTCAGTGTCCTATCCGGTGTTGGATAACCCGGAGGACCTGATTCGGAAGGAACGCCCACCGAGGGGGAAGAAGGTAGACCGAGAGGCTGGGGCCCCTCGACCCTTCCCCGGGCTGACCAAGTGGACGGAGGAGCAGGCTCCGCAAGGGCGGAGCCCGCTCCTGTAACAACCCCAGTGGTAGACCAAATGGAGGTGCCAGTCGGACCGCGACTGGACTTGGACGAGGTCACCCGAGTGGTAGTTGATCGAGCCTCCCAGGAGGTCCTCGACAAGGTACCTGTGGTGGTGTTACAGTACCTCGAAAACGAGGTGCGAGGACACATCGACCGATTGGTTATGCTGGCTCTGCAGCAGCAGGGGGCTAAGCTTCAACCTGAGATGGTGGCCCAGGCCGCGCTCATGAAGCAAGCTCCCCCGCCTGCAGTAGACGCCACCAAACCACTTGGTATTCTCCACCCTAACCTTCCTACACAACCGACTGGTGAAGGATTTATCGACCGTATGGGGAAAGGGGCAGAGCCTCCAGGGATGGAGGGCCCGAGGTACGTTTACCTCCCCCAACCTACTGGTGTAGCTCCGTCAGGACCAAGTGGTGGAGACTCTGATGGAGATTCGTCGAGCTCAGGAGACGAGCGTCGACGTAAACCAAATGGTAAGAAGAAGAAAACCAAAAGGGGAAAGAGAAAGAGTCGCCGGTCGGACTCGGACTCTTCGTCCTCAGACACCGATTCGGATTCGTCAGGAGACGACGACCGTACAGGTTCACGACGCAAGAGGAAGGACTCTCGCAAGAAGAAAGGAAAGAATCCCCGCAAGGGTAAGACCAAAAGGTATAACGATTCGGACTCAACTTCCGACGAGGAGACTGACCTAGAGGTGCTTACGCCGCTCAATGATTTATTCACCAAAGCGGTTGACTATCGTACCTATAGGTTAGAGAACAGACAGGCTGAGTATACCAAAGAGGTAGCTCAGAAGATAACGAAGCATCATAAAAAGCTTCGTTTCCAACTGGGTGAAACTCGCTTTAGCGGGGATGACCCTATAGCGATCATTGATTTCCTTCAAAGGTTCAAGATCGCTTGTGATCAGAATGGGTTTTCAGAGGCAGCAGCCATGTGGCTGTTTCAATTCTACCTAACTGGTCAGGCTGGAGCGTTGCTCCACAGCCGCCTCCAAGGAAACACCATGGCGGTGGACGAAGACCAAACGGAAATGTTGACAACATACCCACAGGTGGTTAACTTCCTACTGGAAACCTACGCGACCGATGAGGTAATCCAGGAGGCGTACGCAGAGGTGCTTGCGTACCGCCAGCGCGCGGGACAAACCGAATTGGAATTCGCTCGCTCCTTATGGGCATTAGCCTCCCGCTGTGGAAGCGTCTTTACTACCAAAAGGTTGAAATCGATGTACGCCGACAACGTGGCGAAGTCTATCCGATCACAGGTTCGTAACTACCTAGCTACCAACCGCACGGTCGACTACAACGCACTAGCCCGCCATGCACAGGGACTAGACGACACCGTTCGGTCAGGGGCCAGGAAAGACTCCGCACCACTCGGCAAACCATCGAAGGAGAAAGGAAAAACGAGGCGGTCAGTGTTTGACGTAGAGGAAGAGGAGACCACTACGGAGGAGGCGTCCACACAATACGCCTCCCAGGGTCACCCAGTCCACTTGGTGCATGCGCAACCGACAACTCGATCGCACGGTAATACCTCTTGGTCCAGCTCGCTATCCAGCGAGCCACCCTCAAGACAAACCTCAGCTCCACCATCACAGGTATCCGTACCGGTCAGCCCGGTCCTAGCGGTACCATTCAAGCAATATGGTGAACGAGGACCATCCCCGCAGCAACGGAGTGCAGTACCTACTGGAGGCCGTCCCCCATCGCGCGCGTCATCGCTCGCGATGAAGGACCCCACAACCGGCAATCTCCTCTGTTGGTTCTGTTTGTCGCCCCACCACTTGGCAACAGCGTGCCCAAGTGTGGCTCCGCAGAACAGGAACGCTCTCCTGACTGCTCGCCAGCAGAACCACCAGGATATATTTGGGCCCCCGGCACGGAGCGCAGGCACGGGACACGCAAATGCGCGACCCAATGCAGCCACACCTTATCAGGTACACCTCGTTGCGGAGCAGGACCAAACGGATCCCGCCCCGCAGGCGGAAAACGCCGAACAGTTGGGATAGAGGCCTTCCCCAACTGTCCGAAGACGGAAGGCCTTCCAGAACCAAGTGGTGCAAGTATGGACAATTACCCATTGGTTACAGGGGAGGAGAGCCTCATGGACGGCACCGAACCGATATGCTTTCTCAAGCATAGTAACTATAAGGTAAACGTCACCCTCGGGTTTACCTCTAACCACTTGGTACCATGCGTCACTGTCCTGGACACCGGGGCAGGACGTAATCTGGTGAATGCCAAACTATTAACTAACAGACAACTTAATAAGCTTCAGCCATGTACATTAACTAACCCACTGGTTGACGCCAACAACAGACCACTAACCGTCATGGGAGCGCTTACCATAATGGTATTGATTGATACCATGAGGGTCCGAGTTCGCTTCATAGTCGTCAACCAACTGGCAACAGACTGTATCCTCGGAACAACTTTTATAGACCAGCATGTCAGGGCAATTTTTCCACGTTCTAAGACAGTTCTGTTCCATAATGGCCCCCGGATCGCCATTATTGGTAACCACAAGGGTGCCTCTACGAAAGAGAACCGCACTCAACACCAACCGGTCCCGGAAAACACACTCTCCAACAAGGTGCGATTGGCAAAGGCGGTAACAATACCGCCTATGAACCACTTGGTAGTGAAGGTCACATGCCAACAACCTGGCCTGTTATCCATTCAGAACCATTCACGGTTGGCCGAACGACACATGACCTTAATGGCGAATGGTATAGTCGACAACATACCGACAAAACCGTTTCAGGTCTACCTGAGTAACTTTAGCAACCGCCCGGTCAAGTTGCCAAAGCACACCGTAATTGGTCTTGCCTTACCGGCTCCCCGTACGATCTTTACAATTATACCACAATGGTCCCACGAGGTCGTGAATGCTAAGGAAGGGGGGGGCAGTGTCAATTCGTTGAATTCGTCGCGAACAGACCATATGGTGCAGCGACTAGCTGAGCGAGAAGACCAGAAACTGGAGCTCGACTCAGTAACCAATTGGAAGACGGAGGTGAATATAGGACTTGAAGGGGAAGAGCTCAGAGCTCGGATCCTTGGACTCCTGGAGCCATTCAGTACCATGTGGTCGGGTAAGCTGGGAGCCATTAAGGCCACCCAGCACAGGATTGACCTCAAACCGGACTCCCGTCCCATCCACCAACAGCCATACCGCGCGGGACGTAAGGCCCGTGAGGTAGAGCTGGAGGAGGTAGAGCAGATGCTCCGCGAGGGGGTTATAGAACCGGCAAACTCGGAATGGGCTAGCCCTGTAGTGCTAGTCCAAAAACGAGGAGAGACCCGTATGAGGTTCTGTATTGACTACAGAAAACTTAATGCCGTAACGGTAAGGGACTCGTACCCCATCCCGAGGATGGATGAATGCATCGACTCCCTAGGAGATGCGAACATCTTTACCACACTGGACGCCAACTGCGGGTATTGGCAGATCGAAATACCAGAGGGTGACCGTGATAAGACTGCGTTTACATGCCACGCAGGCCTGTATCGCTTCTTACGCATGCCGTTTGGTTTAAGAAACGCCCCCGCTACCTTCCAAAGGGCGTTAGACATCAAACTGTCTAAAGTGAAGTAAACAACCGCATTGGTATACATAGATGACGTAGTCATCTACTCGAGGTCCATAGAGGAGCACTTCTCGCACGTCCAAGTGGTACTGCAGTTGCTACAAGAGGCAGGCGTGACCCTCAAACTACGAAAGTGTATGTTCTTCAACCAAGAGGTAGAGTACCTAGGGCATACAATAAGCCCCGGGAAACTCGAAGTGACCAAACGGAATATCCGAGCGGTACAGGAAGCGAAGCTCCCTACGTCGCAGACGGACATACGATCCTTTATAGGTCTATGCAACGTCTACCGGCGGTTCATCAAGGGTTTTGCAAAGATAGCCGCACCCCTGAACCGGAGGTTGCAGAAGGGGCAGCCCACACACTTTGACCACCTGGAAGAGGACGAGGTAGAGGCGTTCTATACATTGAAAGCAGCGCTTCTCTCCCCACCGGTACTGGCATTGCCCAAAACGCGACTCCCGTATACACTGGACACGGATGCGTCGGACGCCCAAATAGGTTGCTGCCTAATGCAGGAACAGGAGGACGGCAAGCTCGCACCAATTGGGTATTGGAGTAGAGCTCTTAACCAAGCGGAGCAGAACTACACCGTAACGGAGAAGGAATGCCTAGCGGTTGTTTGGAGCATGCTCATGCTACGTCCTTACCTATATGGTGTGCGCTTCACGCTCCGAACGGATCACGACTCCTTGAGGTGGATATTAGGCTTGGCGGACGCATCGGGTCGTCTGGCCCGATGGCGTCTGAGACTCTCGGAGTTTGAGTACGATGTGCAGTACCGCCCCGGGGTCAAGCACCGAGTGGCGGATGCATTGTCCCGGTTGAATACCGAAGGATTGGACACTGACCCAGTGGACGACGACATCCCATGCTTTACTATAGAACCAGCTAACCACGAGGTCAATGAAGTTCTGAAGGGATACTGGCATGATGACAGTACGTACCAAGTGGTAGTGGAGATCCTCCTTCCTGTGGAGGAAGGGGAACACGCTCCAATCACCCGTGAGGAATTCTTACGCGAACAGTCGACCGATAGGTTGTGCAAAACGCTCGCTGACGTACTTGGAAGGAAGGATTCTCATTTCGACGTCGACCACAATGGGTACCTCATCAGACGCTCACCTTTAGACGGAGCTCTCCAGAAGGTCGTACCTGAGTCATTAAGACAAAGGGTGTTATATCTGTCACACAATCCACGGCTTTCGGGCACCCTGGAGCCACGCGGTTGTACTATACCCTTCGGAGGCAATTCTACTGGCCGCATATGGCTAACGATGTATATACCTATGTGGCGCAATGCAATTCGTGCATTAAGACCCGAGGTGGTGTGGCGAAGCACAGGAAGTACCTAAAGCTATTCCCGGCGGCGGGGCCCCTGGAATTCGTAGCAATCGACATACTGGGGCCCCTGCCCAAGACCTCAGAGGGTTACCGCTTTGTAGTAGTCATAACCGACAGGTTCACAAAGCTCACCAGAGCCATACCTCTGAAGAACCAAACGGCAACGACACTAGCGACAGCCTTCCTGGAGAATTGGGTCTACCCGTAAGGTGCTCCCATGTACCTACTGACCGATAACGGTTCGAACCTAGCTTCTAAGTTCTTCGAGGCGGTTTGTACAATGCTAGGGGTCAAGCACTACTTTACCACGGCCTATCATCCGCAAACAAACGGCCAAGTGGAACGCTTCAATAAGACTCTAGTGGCACGCCTACGGCACTATGTCGAAGAGCACCAAACCACATGGTCGGAGTATGTCCAACCATTGACATATGCGTACAACCTCCAGGTCCACAGGGTCACTCAAACAACCCCATTCGACCTGGTACTTTCGCGAACACCACATGGTATTATCGTCCAGCCCGGACCTGACCGCTCGGAAGCGGCCGGGTTACTCACACCGGCGAAGGTCAAGAGAGACATACTCCAGAAGTTACGCGCCGCTTTGGCTGCTGCCAAAGTTAAGATGACAGCAGCCCAAGAACTGTATAAAGCGGACTATGACCGAACGGTGAGCAAAGTGACCAAAGTGGTAGCAGGAGACATGGTCTTCCTTGACGTGCCACCAAAAGGTAAGCGACCAACCCCAGCGGAGATGGAAGAGGACATCCGCCTTGAGGAGGATATCAATTCTAAACTACTACCCAAGTCCACGGGACCATACAAGGTGATTCGCTCCGACGAGCATACCGCTACGGTCATAATGGAAGGTTTGGAGAACACGGTCTCCATCGACAGGATTGTCAAGGCCGCACAACCGACGACAGCGAATGCACAACCAATAGGTGAGCCAACGCAGCAGGAAGCGGAGAGGGAGCAAACGTCTCCCATACCCCCTCCTATGATGAGTCAGCCGAGCGGTCAACCTTCCACCAGAGCCGTAACGGCTGACCCCACGACCCAAGCGGCACAGGAGATCGAGCCTCGGCAAGACCAACAGGTCACACCACCCACGGGGAGCCACGCACCCCATGACCAAATGGAAGAGTCACACCCTCAAGTAGACACTCAGGAGTGCGCTATTGACACCATTGTAGGTCACGAACACACCACAAAGGGTATGCGCTACCGGGTAAGATGGTATGGATGGTCGCCCGAGCACGACTCTATGGAACCACCTGGTCATATCCCTAACAACTTCATCATCCGATACTGGCGCAAACAAGGGCGAACGCCCCCACCAACTGGTATTGCTTCGCGTGGTACGCGTCGCTAAGGAAGGGGGGGGTTATCGAAGCCGTTGAACGCCACGCTACACGAAAAGCTAACTAACTAACCTAACAGGAAAACAAAAGAAGATCAGAGATCACAATGCAAGACACTTTATTAGTCGAGAAGAATCCACGAGAGGGAACCACGAGGTGACTTAGGAGGCCTTGGAGGACCCACGGCCACGTCCGCGTCCACGACTGGTTCCACGACCGCGACCACGTCCACGGGAGGTCCCGCGAGATGAAGCGGAACCTCCACGACCAGAGGACACCGACATAGGTCCGGCGGAGCTTCCGCCCCCGCCGCTAGCCGCGCTCGGTGGCGCACCACCACTTGGTAAGGGAGCAGAAGTACCAGCAGGTCCCGCAGGGGTACCGCTGCTGACTACCGGCATGGTATTCGCAGGACCAGTGGGTGGATGGAAGGAAGGCGGTAAGCTAGACGGAGGGATGCCACCAGAGGTCGGAGGAGCAAGACCACTAGACGGCCCTGCACCGGGGGTCAGACCAGTAGGCGGCCTAGGAGCACCGGACGTCGGCGGAAGCGGAGCCGAACGGAAACCAGTTGAGAAACCACTTGGTGCTCCTGTCCCAGTACTTGCTGGAGGAAGAGGAACGTTGTGAGGACCAAGCGGAGTATGGAAAGGTGCCGCAGGATCACCATCAGGAGGTCCACCAGGGAGTTGATACGTACCAAGGCCACCAAAGCCTACCATTGGGGTCGCAGGTTGCTGTGACGCAGGAGCGTACGGGTTGAAACTTTCCACAGGGGGTCGATGTAACGGCGCGTGGCCTTCCACAAGGTTGCTCAACTGACCAACATAGGCTGTCACCTCACGGTAGAGATTGCGCTGGAAGTAGTCGCGGAACTGTCGCAGCTCAGAAGTGCGCCGCTCGTGGTGAGCAACCACGGGGAGCAAGTTGGTAAGAGTATCCACAGCGGTGAGGATGTCATTGGGACCAGGACGGTTGAAGTGCACCATCGAGGCGTGGTTGAGACGAGCCAGAGCGCTCCGTATCGCGCCACTATCACCACCAGGGGGCACCGTATTCACCGGAAGCGACTGGAAACCAACCCGAAGAGGCCCCTGGGCAGCCCGTCCGGGAGGGTGAGCAGCCGCCTGAGGGTTCGCCGGACCACTTGGAACAGGCGCAGCCACGCTGGTCGGAGGAGTAGCCTGTACAGGTGCCGACGGAGGCAATGCGGGAGACTCATAGTTCTCGGCAGCCACCATCACGGTATCGTCATTACCAAATGGGTCTTCGCCAGCCATGTGCTGCTGTTGGAGAGGCACGATGCTATGAACTTCCGGGTCGTAGACATCCCAACCCTGTTCAGGCCCCCAATTGTGGTTACTTACCGCAGTGAGGTAGCCATCCAACTGCTGCGCAGTATATTTGGTGCCCTCCACGATGTTGGAGAGCCCCATGGCACGAATGTCGCCGACCACATCGTTGGGAATATTGAAGATACGACCAACTGGTTGAGTTCCGCTGATCCCGACAGACTTGTCAGGGCAGCGCGTGTCCCAAGTCACACCTTCCACGGAAGCCTGAAGGGCGAGGATAGCCACCATGACGGCCCACTCGCTGCGCGCGACCGACCAAACGGCATATGCGTTGTTCCTCTCGAGGGAGATGCTACTACCAAAGTACGCAAGGACCGGCGGGGTCGGCACTTCCAGCCACTGACATACTTCATAGTGGTCCCACCAAGAGGGTCGATTGACATACCATGTCCGGCGGTTGTGGTCGCTCTGCGACCAATACTCAACGTTGTGGAACAGGAACATGGTCCGCGTACGGTTGTTACGGTGACGAACACGGCTCTCAGCCATCGCATCGGTCGCCCACCTCCCACGGTCAGTCCAATAATTGGTATCTAAAGGGCGCTCAAACGCGACGTACTCCAGATCGACCTCGATGTGCGTAGCAGGTTCGTCCAAGCGGTGAAGGATATCTACCAAACGGCGGAAGTAGTGGACCTCCCCATCGCAGCGGATGAAGGGGAGATCCGACGGTACGGCCACGGGGATGTAGTATAGAAACTTCGTGTGTCGCTGCCGCGCATGGAAACACTGTTGTCGACCGAACCGGCTCTGCTTCTCGCCCTTGCGTGGTGGAGGAGGTGCCATAGGCACCGCCTCCAACCGGCGACAATCCCAACGGGCAATTGCGGTATACTGCGTGAGACCCATGTGGCGGAACCGCAAGGGACAGAGTGAGGAACTGATGTGGAAAGGCCAGTTCCCCAGAGCGACCAATTCGGCGGAGATATCGGCAAAGCGTGCACCATAGTGGGCATGCGGCTGCCCGTGCGTCCTATTAAGGTCATGAGGATTCAGCTGTTGAGCCTCCACCGTACCGGCCACCGCAAGAGGATTAACGTTGCTTGGACCCGCGGCGGCTGCGTAGGGATCATACCCACCGCGACCGTAAGGGTCTTGACGAGATCGCGTACTCGACCGCGTGTTAGGCTTGAAGATGCCACCTCCGCGGCCGCGTGCCACCCCAGGGGTCTTGCCAGCCATCCTCGACCGGGAGGCAACAGTTTCGCGAACCGAACGGTTGACCTCCGCCGAGGGGGAGACTTCAGAAGCCGAATATCCCTTTATAGGGTCGAAGTGCGGCACCTCCAATACCAAGTGGTTGGCCTCCACGGGAGCCTCGGCGCCCGATGGAAAGGACACAGGTGTACCGGTCTGGGACGGCAGACAGGGCTGCGAAGAGTCAACCACGTGGTAATTCGATTGAAACGGCGCCGTCTCACCCCCGGGGTCCACCACAACGGGAAGGGCGCGCGTGATGCCCTCCTCGACACCGTCTTCACGGCGTTCGAACGTCATCGACCACCCCGTTGGGGAAGCGGGTTGATCACCCATGAGGTATAAAAGGCGCGAGTTGGAGCGAGAGCGTGCCACGGAGGATACCAACCGAGAGGGGGAACACCACCAATTGGATGACTAGATGAAACCTGAGGGGTCACAGAGAACGGGCACGCCGCTCGAGCGAGCTGACACACCGTGAAAATGACCAGGGTTGTGCGCCGGCTGGACGGGTTCCGTGAACCAGGGAGGTTACAACCACCCCAGAGGGAACCTAAGGGACGGAAGGAGACCGCGAGGAACCAGGTGGAGGGGCGCTGAACGCCACGCAGTCGGGTAAACCCCTCGGCTGGACCTGAATCAAGCCTGAACACCCCGATGAGGCAGACCACTAGGTAGAAGCGGCGTCAGCACCGGTACGGTCACGAAGTCTGAAGAGCCACGGGCAGGAGTCTCCTCACCCTTGACGCGGCCGCCCAAGGCAACGACACCCCAGTGGCGCCCTCACTCAAGCGGAGAGACAGTACGTGTCGGAACCAACGAGGTATCACCTCAGTACGGCACAAGACCAAGTGGCCAACAGAGAATAGGAGCGACACCACGAGGGGGCGGTGTGCCGATCGGTTGACAACTGCGAACCCCACCGAAAGGAGGCTCGAAACCAACTGGTAAGCCGGGACTAACCCGCCCAGGGGGAGGACGGACAGGGGAAGATGGAGTGACGGACTCCTCCGGGAGGGACCAAAGAGGCGAAGACAACCACGTGGTACCAGGCGCGCGACAAGATCAACCTGAATGGTCGCGGTTCGCGGTTTCGCGTTCCAATACCACGAGGGACGTAAGGTACGATCGCACCTACCACAGGGGGGTACGGCGGCGTGGGTAATGGCGCTGCAGTGCATGTGGCGAACCGCGCCGTGCACCGCGCCATCTTCGCGTCATCGCGAGACGCGCCGTGCCCCAAGCGATGCGCGCCGACGACCGTTTGGTGAAAAGGCGGCAAACGCCGTGGGACCTTCGCAGCCACGGGGCGTGCCTGTCGGTAGGAGGGGGGTCTGTAGTATAGCTCGGCCAGATCAACGGGGGCTGGCGTTGTGGCAACCACAGCACCTCAGGGGACCAGTGGCAAACAGAAATGGTCGGACACCGAGCTGGCCATACCTTCCCCACCGGAAAAGTCGAAACCACTGGCGGGACACCAGCGCCGCCCAGGGAGGCGCAGGGGAAGAGGTGACGAACTCCGCGGGAGGGCCGAAGACTAAGTCAACATGCAAGTGGGGCACGTGTGTCTACTGTACCACGTGGGACGCGCAAGCGCAGGCTTGGACAGGACTAATTAGTCTATTCTCGATAATTTGGAATTAATAATTACTAGGTAGTGTAGATATGTGGCCGGGGTGGTGCACCACAAATGCACCTCCCGGTGGCCCACGTGGCACTAGGCCCGTGAGAGCCGGAGGGGCGCTCGGGTGTACTAAACCCCCGAGCCGCCAACCTCCCACACCAAATGGTAAAGTCAAGCACCAACTAGGCTGATTTGACACCAGTTCGGTTCTACAGTCACCAATTGGTAAGTCTAGTAGTCCTCTAATAGTTTTGCTGACCTCGAGGGTTATACGTGCCTGCCGCACACCAGTGCGGGCGTATTTACCACTTGGTCACCGTGCACTATAGGCAACGGTGGGTGCTGCCGACCTATTAGGTGTCACGCGTTTCACTCCTCCGCCGGGTCGAGCCCACGCGGGGCTTCCCACTAGCAGCTCGCACCGATCGGTTATACAACATATTTTGGTCTCCCGACTTAGAAATCTGTGGATTACCAAGTGGTTTTGGGAATGGAGGATTTGGAAGTCACGAGATACCCGAGTGGTTTGGTTCCCGTTGCCGAAGCAATTGGCTCCGACGCCAGTTACCTAAATGGAGAAACGGGGCGCGCGCTACCCAAATAGGGCGCCGAGCGCTCCACCAAGTGGTCACCCCATACGGGGTTCAGTGTCCTATCCGGTGTTGGATAACCCGGAGGACCTGATTCGGAAGGAACGCCCACCGAGGGGGAAGAAGGTAGACCGAGAGGCTGGGGGCCCCTCGACCCTTCCCCGGGCTGACCAAGTGGACGGAGGAGCAGGCTCCGCAAGGGCGGAGCCCGCTCCTGTAACAACCCCAGTGGTAGACCAAATGGAGGTGCCAGTCGGACCGCGACTGGACTTGGACGAGGTCACCCGAGTGGTAGTTGATCGAGCCTCCCAGGAGGTCCTCGACAAGGTACCTGTGGTGGTGTTACAGTACCTCGAAAACGAGGTGCGAGGACACATCGACCGATTGGTTATGCTGGCTCTGCAGCAGCAGGGGGCTAAGCTTCAACCTGAGATGGTGGCCCAGGCCGCGCTCATGAAGCAAGCTCCCCCGCCTGCAGTAGACGCCACCAAACCACTTGGTATTCTCCACCCTAACCTTCCTACACAACCGACTGGTGAAGGATTTATCGACCGTATGGGGAAAGGGGCAGAGCCTCCAGGGATGGAGGGCCCGAGGTACGTTTACCTCCCCCAACCTACTGGTGTAGCTCCGTCAGGACCAAGTGGTGGAGACTCTGATGGAGATTCGTCGAGCTCAGGAGACGAGCGTCGACGTAAACCAAATGGTAAGAAGAAGAAAACCAAAAGGGGAAAGAGAAAGAGTCGCCGGTCGGACTCGGACTCTTCGTCCTCAGACACCGATTCGGATTCGTCAGGAGACGACGACCGTACAGGTTCACGACGCAAGAGGAAGGACTCTCGCAAGAAGAAAGGAAAGAATCCCCGCAAGGGTAAGACCAAAAGGTATAACGATTCGGACTCAACTTCCGACGAGGAGACTGACCTAGAGGTGCTTACGCCGCTCAATGATTTATTCACCAAAGCGGTTGACTATCGTACCTATAGGTTAGAGAACAGACAGGCTGAGTATACCAAAGAGGTAGCTCAGAAGATAACGAAGCATCATAAAAAGCTTCGTTTCCAACTGGGTGAAACTCGCTTTAGCGGGGATGACCCTATAGCGATCATTGATTTCTTTCAAAGGTTCAAGATCGCTTGTGATCAGAATGGGTTTTCAGAGGCAGCAGCCATGTGGCTGTTTCAATTCTACCTAACTGGTCAGGCTGGAGCGTTGCTCCACAGCCGCCTCCAAGGAAACACCATGGCGGTGGACGAAGACCAAACGGAAATGTTGACAACATACCCACAGGTGGTTAACTTCCTACTGGAAACCTACGCGACCGATGAGGTAATCCAGGAGGCGTACGCAGAGGTGCTTGCGTACCGCCAGCGCGCGGGACAAACCGAATTGGAATTCGCTCGCTCCTTATGGGCATTAGCCTCCCGCTGTGGAAGCGTCTTTACTACCAAAAGGTTGAAATCGATGTACGCCGACAACGTGGCGAAGTCTATCCGATCACAGGTTCGTAACTACCTAGCTACCAACCGCACGGTCGACTACAACGCACTAGCCCGCCATGCACAGGGACTAGACGACACCGTTCGGTCAGGGGCCAGGAAAGACTCCGCACCACTCGGCAAACCATCGAAGGAGAAAGGAAAAACGAGGCGGTCAGTGTTTGACGTAGAGGAAGAGGAGACCACTACGGAGGAGGCGTCCACACAATACGCCTCCCAGGGTCACCCAGTCCACTTGGTGCATGCGCAACCGACAACTCGATCGCACGGTAATACCTCTTGGTCCAGCTCGCTATCCAGCGAGCCACCCTCAAGACAAACCTCAGCTCCACCATCACAGGTATCCGTACCGGTCAGCCCGGTCCTAGCGGTACCATTCAAGCAATATGGTGAACGAGGACCATCCCCGCAGCAACGGAGTGCAGTACCTACTGGAGGCCGTCCCCCATCGCGCGCGTCATCGCTCGCGATGAAGGACCCCACAACCGGCAATCTCCTCTGTTGGTTCTGTTTGTCGCCCCACCACTTGGCAACAGCGTGCCCAAGTGTGGCTCCGCAGAACAGGAACGCTCTCCTGACTGCTCGCCAGCAGAACCACCAGGATATATTTGGGCCCCCGGCACGGAGCGCAGGCACGGGACACGCAAATGCGCGACCCAATGCAGCCACACCTCATCAGGTACACCTCGTTGCGGAGCAGGACCAAACGGATCCCGCCCCGCAGGCGGAAAACGCCGAACAGTTGGGATAGAGGCCTTCCCCAACTGTCCGAAGACGGAAGGCCTTCCAGAACCAAGTGGTGCAAGTATGGACAATTACCCATTGGTTACAGGGGAGGAGAGCCTCATGGACGGCACCGAACCGATATGCTTTCTCAAGCATAGTAACTATAAGGTAAACGTCACCCTCGGGTTTACCTCTAACCACTTGGTACCATGCGTCACTGTCCTGGACACCGGGGCAGGACCTAATCTGGTGAATGCCAAACTATTAACTAACAGACAACTTAATAAGCTTCAGCCATGTACATTAACTAACCCACTGGTTGACGCCAACAACAGACCACTAACCGTCATGGGAGCGCTTACCATAATGGTATTGATTGATACCATGAGGGTCCGAGTTCGCTTCATAGTCGTCAACCAACTGGCAACAGACTGTATCCTCGGAACAACTTTTATAGACCAGCATGTCAGGGCAATTTTTCCACGTTCTAAGACAGTTCTGTTCCATAATGGCCCCCGGATCGCCATTATTGGTAACCACAAGGGTGCCTCTACGAAAGAGAACCGCACTCAACACCAACCGGTCCCGGAAAACACACTCTCCAACAAGGTGCGATTGGCAAAGGCGGTAACAATACCGCCTATGAACCACTTGGTAGTGAAGGTCACATGCCAACAACCTGGCCTGTTATCCATTCAGAACCATTCACGGTTGGCCGAACGACACATGACCTTAATGGCGAATGGTATAGTCGACAACATACCGACAAAACCGTTTCAGGTCTACCTGAGTAACTTTAGCAACCGCCCGGTCAAGTTGCCAAAGCACACCGTAATTGGTCTTGCCTTACCGGCTCCCCGTACGATCTTTACAATTATACCACAATGGTCCCACGAGGTCGTGAATGCTAAGGAAGGGGGGGCAGTGTCAATTCGTTGAATTCGTCGCGAACAGACCATATGGTGCAGCGACTAGCTGAGCGAGAAGACCAGAAACTGGAGCTCGACTCAGTAACCAATTGGAAGACGGAGGTGAATATAGGACTTGAAGGGGAAGAGCTCAGAGCTCGGATCCTTGGACTCCTGGAGCCATTCAGTACCATGTGGTCGGGTAAGCTGGGAGCCATTAAGGCCACCCAGCACAGGATTGACCTCAAACCGGACTCCCGTCCCATCCACCAACAGCCATACCGCGCGGGACGTAAGGCCCGTGAGGTAGAGCTGGAGGAGGTAGAGCAGATGCTCCGCGAGGGGGTTATAGAACCGGCAAACTCGGAATGGGCTAGCCCTGTAGTGCTAGTCCAAAAACGAGGAGAGACCCGTATGAGGTTCTGTATTGACTACAGAAAACTTAATGCCGTAACGGTAAGGGACTCGTACCTCATCCCGAGGATGGATGAATGCATCGACTCCCTAGGAGATGCGAACATCTTTACCACACTGGACGCCAACTGCGGGTATTGGCAGATCGAAATACCAGAGGGTGACCGTGATAAGACTGCGTTTACATGCCACGCAGGCCTGTATCGCTTCTTACGCATGCCGTTTGGTTTAAGAAACGCCCCCGCTACCTTCCAAAGGGCGTTAGACATCAAACTGTCTAAAGTGAAGTGGACAACCGCATTGGTATACATAGATGACGTAGTCATCTACTCGAGGTCCATAGAGGAGCACTTCTCGCACGTCCAAGTGGTACTGCAGTTGCTACAAGAGGCAGGCGTGACCCTCAAACTACGAAAGTGTATGTTCTTCAACCAAGAGGTAGAGTACCTAGGGCATACAATAAGCCCCGGGAAACTCGAAGTGACCAAACGGAATATCCGAGCGGTACAGGAAGCGAAGCTCCCTACGTCGCAGACGGACATACGATCCTTTATAGGTCTATGCAACGTCTACCGGCGGTTCATCAAGGGTTTTGCAAAGATAGCCGCACCCCTGAACCGGAGGTTGCAGAAGGGGCAGCCCACACACTTTGACCACCTGGAAGAGGACGAGGTAGAGGCGTTCTATACATTGAAAGCAGCGCTTCTCTCCCCACCGGTACTGGCATTGCCCAAAACGGGACTCCCGTATACACTGGACACGGATGCGTCGGACGCCCAAATAGGTTGCTGCCTAATGCAGGAACAGGAGGACGGCAAGCTCGCACCAATTGGGTATTGGAGTAGAGCTCTTAACCAAGCGGAGCAGAACTACACCGTAACGGAGAAGGAATGCCTAGCGGTTGTTTGGAGCATGCTCATGCTACGTCCTTACCTATATGGTGTGCGCTTCACGCTCCGAACGGATCACGACTCCTTGAGGTGGATATTAGGCTTGGCGGACGCATCGGGTCGTCTGGCCCGATGGCGTCTGAGACTCTCGGAGTTTGAGTACGATGTGCAGTACCGCCCGGGGTCAAGCACCGAGTGGCGGATGCATTGTCCCGGTTGAATACCGAAGGATTGGACACTGACCCAGTGGACGACGACATCCCATGCTTTACTATAGAACCAGCTAACCACGAGGTCAATGAAGTTCTGAAGGGATACTGGCATGATGACAGTACGTACCAAGTGGTAGTGGAGATCCTCCTTCCTGTGGAGGAAGGGGAACACGCTCCAATCACCCGTGAGGAATTCTTACGCGAACAGTCGACCGATAGGTTGTGCAAACGCTCGCTGACGTACTTGGAAGGAAGGATTCTCATTTCGACGTCGACCACAATGGGTACCTCATCAGACGCTCACCTTTAGACGGAGCTCTCCAGAAGGTCGTACCTGAGTCATTAAGACAAGGGTGTTATATCTGTCACACAATCCACGGCTTTCGGGGCACCCTGGAGCCACGCGGTTGTACTATACCCTTCGGAGGCAATTCTACTGGCCGCATATGGCTAACGATGTATATACCTATGTGGCGCAATGCAATTCGTGCATTAAGACCCGAGGTGGTGTGGCGAAGCACAGGAAGTACCTAAAGCTATTCCCGGCGGCGGGGCCCCTGGAATTCGTAGCAATCGACATACTGGGGCCCCTGCCCAAGACCTCAGAGGGTTACCGCTTTGTAGTAGTCATAACCGACAGGTTCACAAAGCTCACCAGAGCCATACCTCTGAAGAACCAAACGGCAACGACACTAGCGACAGCCTTCCTGGAGAATTGGGTCTACCCGTAAGGTGCTCCCATGTACCTACTGACCGATAACGGTTCGAACCTAGCTTCTAAGTTCTTCGAGGCGGTTTGTACAATGCTAGGGGTCAAGCACTACTTTACCACGGCCTATCATCCGCAAACAAACGGCCAAGTGGAACGCTTCAATAAGACCCTAGTGGCACGCCTACGGCACTATGTCGAAGAGCACCAAACCACATGGTCGGAGTATGTCCAACCATTGACATATGCGTACAACCTCCAGGTCCACAGGGTCACTCAAACAACCCCATTCGACCTGGTACTTTCGCGAACACCACATGGTATTATCGTCCAGCCCGGACCTGACCGCTCGGAAGCGGCCGGGTTACTCACACCGGCGAAGGTCAAGAGAGACATACTCCAGAAGTTACGCGCCGCTTTGGCTGCTGCCAAAGTTAAGATGACAGCAGCCCAAGAACGGTATAAAGCGGACTATGACCGAACGGTGAGCAAAGTGACCAAAGTGGTAGCAGGAGACATGGTCTTCCTTGACGTGCCACCAAAAGTAAGCGACCAACCCCAGCGGAGATGGAAGAGGACATCCGCCTTGAGGAGGATATCAATTCTAAACTACTACCCAAGTCCACGGGACCATACAAGGTGATTCGCTCCGACGAGCATACCGCTACGGTCATAATGGAAGGTTTGGAGAACACGGTCTCCATCGACAGGATTGTCAAGGCCGCACAACTGACGACAGCGAATGCACAACCAATAGGTGAGCCAACGCAGCAGGAAGCGGAGAGGGAGCAAACGTCTCCCATACCCCCTCCTATGATGAGTCAGCCGAGCGGTCAACCTTCCACCAGAGCCGTAACGGCTGACCCCACGACCCAGCGGCACAGGAGATCGAGCCTCGGCAAGACCAACAGGTCACACCACCCACGGGGAGCCACGCACCCCATGACCAAATGGAAGAGTCACACCCTCAAGTAGACACTCAGGAGTGCGCTATTGACACCATTGTAGGTCACGAACACACCACAAAGGGTATGCGCTACCGGGTAAGATGGTATGGATGGTCGCCCGAGCACGACTCTATGGAACCACCTGGTCATATCCCTAACAACTTCATCATCCGATACTGGCGCAAACAAGGGCGAACGCCCCCACCAACTGGTATTGCTTCGCGTGGTACGCGTCGCTAAGGAAGGGGGGGGTTATCGAAGCCGTTGAACGCCACGCTACACGAAAAGCTAACTAACTAACCTAACAGGAAAACAAAAGAAGATCAGAGATCACAATGCAAGACACTTTATTAGTCGAGAAGAATCCACGAGAGGGAACCACGAGGTGACTTAGGAGGCCTTGGAGGACCCACGGCCACGTCCGCGTCCACGACTGGTTCCACGACCGCGACCACGTCCACGGGAGGTCCCGCGAGATGAAGCGGAACCTCCACGACCAGAGGACACCGACATAGGTCCGGCGGAGCTTCCGCCCCCGCCGCTAGCGCGCGCTCGGTGGCGCACCACCACTTGGTAAGGGAGCAGAAGTACCAGCAGGTCCGCAGGGGTACCGCTGCTGACTACCGGCATGGTATTCGCAGGACCAGTGGGTGGATGGAAGGAAGGCGCGTAAGCTAGACGGAGGGAGCCACCAGAGGTCGACGAGCTAGACCACTAGACGCCCTGCACCGGGGGTTCAGACCAGTAGCGGCCTAGAGCACCGGACTGTCGGCGGAACGAGAGCGAAGCGGGAAACCAGTTGAGAAACCCTTGGTGCTCCTGTCCATAACTGTGCTGAGGGAGAGAGGAACGTGTGGTTGTAGGGACCAAGCGTGGTAGTGATGAAAAGGTGCCGCAGGTATCACCATCAGGAGGCTCCACCAGGGAGGTTTGAATACGTACCAAGGCCACCAAAGAACTACCTTGCGTCGCAGGTTGCTGATGACGCAGGAGCGTACGTGGTTGAATAGACTTTCCACAGGGGAGTCGATGTAAGCGGCGCGTGGCCTTCCACAAGGGTTGCTCACTGATCCAACATAGGGCTGTCACCTCACGGTAGGAGATGCGCTGGAATGAGTGTCGCGGAACTGTCGCAGCTCAGAAGTGCGGCCGCTCGTGTGAGCAACCACGGGGAGCAAGTTGTAAGATATCCACAGCGGCTGAGGATTCATTGGGAACCAGGACGGTGAATAGTGCACCATCGAGGCGTGGGTCTGAGACGAGCGCAGAGCGCGTCCTATCGCGCCATATCCCACCAGGGGGCACCGATCACCGAAGCGACTGGAAACCAACCCGAAGAGGCCCCTGCAGCCGTCCGGGAGGCTGAGCAGCCGCCTGAGGGTTCGCCGGACCACTTTTGTAACAGGCGCAGCCACGCTTTGCGTCGGAGTGGATGGAGCTGTACAGGTGCCGACGGAGGCATGCGGGAGACTCATTAGTTCCTCGCAGCCACCATCACGGTATCTCATTACCAAATGCGGGTCTTCGCCAGCCATGTGCTGCTGTGGAAGCCACGATGCTATGAACTTTTCAGGTCGTTAGACATCCCACCCGTGTTCAGGCCCCCAATTGTGGTTACTTACCGCAGTTGAGGTAGCCATTCCAACTGCTGCGCAGTATATTTGGTGCCCTCCACGAGGTGGAGAGCCCCATGGCACGAATGTGCGGCGACCACATTTTCGTTGGGGATATTTGAAGTACGGACCAACTGGTTGAGTTCCGTCTGATTCCCGACAGACTTGGTCAGGCAGCGCGTGTC
>VCMS01000269.1:105987-118124 GCA_022539475.1 Gracilaria domingensis | reverse complement strand
CGGTTTCTGAGGTTCTCAGCACTCGCGCCGTTCCCGGGATCGCTCCGGCAAAGAAAGAGTCAAGGTGAGTCTGCTCGTCTCTTCATTCCTCTTTCTGATTGAGGAGGGCTCCCAAAAAGGGATGATCTACCGACTCCTTCGGACGCAGACGCGGAAGAGCGCTCTCGCCTATCGTGCATCCCGTTCGGGGCTACGAAGCCATTCTGGCGGTGCACGAGGCCGTACGAAAGCGAAGGACACACCTCGGATTGAAGGACGTTGAAGCGACAAACTTACTGTATCGGAAGCTACTATCGTTACGCTATTATCGGACTTGATGGACACCGACGCCACAGAGGACCCCACGTGGGACTGGCAAAGTGCGAATCATCTCTCGACAAAGGAGCTCACGTTAAAGCCCCACAAGTTTCTCTGGGAAGCAGTGTGTGCTTGTCTATGGCATTTTCTTAGCCGCTTCGTGCGGAAGCGATGTACTTTCGGATGAGAGAGGCACAGCCTACCATCGCGCTGCCGTACTTTTTGCACGGGTCTGTAGCCGAAGATCAATTCATTCGGTTCGATGCGGTCGTCTCGCGCCTCCGAAGGAGGAGTTTAAAACGATGCTGGCGAAGCGGCATACAATATTCCATGCGCTCTTACGCGACAGGGCAAGCGATAACAAGGTCCCACCATACTCGCCGCTACGAGACACGAAGCAAGGAGCCGAAGGTCGGAAACCGGGTTTATTCAGACCCGCCTGCAATAGGCTTTCACAGATTTCGGCAACGTGTGCCCGCAGACCGAGCGGTGAACCGATGTTTGTTGATGGACTGGACGGATCAGATTGCGGACGTTCGGTAGCCCATTATCAGGAGACACAACGCCCGGATTACCTATCTGGAACTCGTTCCAATTTGCCCAACGGAGGGAGATGCAGCTCGAGATGCACTGGTGATCAAGACGCGGCGACGACGGCCAACTCCTTCATGTAGAAGGCCGAGACTTCCTCCACTGCCTTCATTCCGCGAAGGTTCTGTTCAAGGGGGTTATGAACTGCACCTTGTTACAGCACGATGCGTTCAATGCCGAGTTCGAATTTGCGTCGACGACTGAGCGTTCTACAGGCACGGAGACCCCGCTCTGTACGACCGGACGTCAAAGTCCGCAGTTGCCGTGCCGCACTACTGGCGGATATCGAAAGCCAAGCCCTGGATGGAGGCGAACCCGTATCCTCCTCGACAGGGACGCGCGGCCGCCCAACGCGGATCTTCTTCGTCACCTTATTTGTCAACCTGTTACAGGCCAAGAGCACATCGCTTCCCGAATGTGCTTAATGCCCATACGCGGATATCGCGAAGAATAGGCTGCCGTCAGTATGAGTCGTTTTGACGCCCGCGAGCTGGAACCGTTGTTCCGACAAAATCGCTACCTTCCGTGCGAAGGCGGAGACTCAGCTGGACCAGGGAAACGGTGCCACTCGGAATGGCGAACTGTAGACCGCCCCTGCGGAATCGCAACCTCCGCAGTATTGGCGGCGACGCTACAGAAAAACTGAGCAAGGAGCTCCAGCCAATGGAGAGGCGCCCCCAGCGACGGGAGTTTAGGTGCGCCTGCAGACTGAGAAGCTCGCTCCCCGCGTCACAATCTTTCGAGGACACTGGCCACTCAGACGTAGAACTCTGCACACCTTGGTGTCTTGAGTTCAGCCCGTGGATACGTCTGAGAACAGCCGGTTCCCGAGATAGAGTCCTGTTCATGGCGAAACGTAACTACAAAGTTTCGCCGACCTAGGTGTTTCCGGACCAGTACATGGTGCGGCAGATTGTCCAGTGTCGATACAAGCTTGGGACCAAGACTTTTTGGTTGCAGATCTATGATTCGCCGCACATTGCGTTCTCGCGTTCGTGCGGCGCCGCAGATCGATATAGCGGATGCGAACAATCAGGACACTTTCGACTGTGGGAGTAATAGACCTGCTCGTCAGCTTGCCGCTACCGTGCGAAGCTCTGATTTCTTGGTTTGCAAGCAAAACTCGCTGCGCCGGTTATCCATCGCTGCAGACTGCTGTGACCGCTTCGTCGACTGCAACTCGACGCGGTAAGCGACCATCGAAAGTTGAGAGATGGATACTTGTACCGACGTTTCCGGCGTCCCTGGCGCCGGGCTCTGAAGAAGCAAGTCCTTTGCCTGACGGACAGAAGCCTACAGTGCACGATGACGAAGTCTACAAAGCTCGAGTAGCTCGGCCCAATTTTCATCCGCCTGCATTCACAGGTCTGGTTACTGTGACCTCCCACATGTGCTACAAACGTACAAACCGTTGCCTGCGTTCTACAGAGAGAAGCGATCAGATTGCCCTCGCTAATGGTTGTTTTCGTCCGAACCGAGAAAGCCTTCTTCAGGTGCTGGTTGCGAACTTTCAGCCGTTTTCTCAACAGTTGGTCAGGAGCCAAGTTATTGGTTCGTTGCTTCCGCACCCTCGCGGCTAGGCCTACTCAGGTTTCTATTGCCGAGGTTCTCGGGAATCCTCGAAGCTGAGGAGGGGCGGACGGAACATTCCGAACGACATGGACGAACAGTTCGTCGAGAGATGGCTACGCCGACTTCGTCGGATGCAAATAACCGCAGCCTGTCGAAGGAGGCAATGCCGACCTTCGTCGGACAGTAATGATACGGACTGAGTTCGCTGCTACACGAAGTATAAGGGCCAGTACAGGAACTTGGAAGTCTCTGGATCTATTGAACATGTCCCAGAGACTCACGCGAATTAATTGCCGGCACCATGCTTGGGAGTTTCACCGCCCATGGTGGATGGCACACTGGGTAAGATGGTATTACCGAACAGCGGATTGATTTGCTTACCGATACTCGGCCATTTCACAGCACCTTACAGGGACAGGAACCGACAGCTCCGGCAGGGCAGGAGAAAAGGCTCAAGTGAGAGAATGGCTCCGCTGGAAGTTATCGAGCCGCGGCCCCTTTCCAGGTCCCCCCCACCTTGGGCATCGCCCGGTGCCGTGCTCGGCGCCAAAGCTGATGGGTCTTGGCGATTTGCATCGCATTACCAGCAAGTAAACGCAGGCTACGGTCAAGGATGTGTATTCCGTATTCCACGAATGATGAATCATCGATTCATTGGGCGACGCGAAAGATGTTCACAACCCTAGACGCGAATTGGGCGTATTGGCAAGTTCCCGTGCAGGACTGAGATCGTTTGACAAGCAGCCCTTCGTTTGTCATGACAGGATTGTTACCGATTCATCGGCATGCCCTTTGTTGTTAACGAACGCGCCAGCACTTTTACAACGAGCTGTGGAATATTCTGCTAGATAGCCCGCTTTTAAGTGGAAGCTTGCTGTATACCTGGGATGCAATCATTGTCTACTCCAGCAACCTGATGAGCACTTGACCCACGCTACAGGGATGTGATGCGAGTCCTACGCGATGCAGGCCATTACGCTACAACAGCTCAAGAAGTGTGAGTTTTCTTTACCGAAACCGTCAAGTATCTCCGGCCATGCTTATACCGTCCGGGCGGCTTCGTCGATTGAACGAAAGTAGCGTGAAATCCCTCAAAGAGGCTAAGATCCGAGACGCAGACGGAACTCCGATCTTTTCTCGGCTTGCTGCACAATAGTGTAATCGCGCTTCATTCCGAATTTTGGGATATTCGCATGCACTTCTGAACGAGCTGCTTCGCAAAGGCCAGCCAGTCGATCTGAAGAATTCGACAAACCGCAAGGTCGCGGCGTTCTCGTCGACTCGTTGGACGCTGGTGACATCGCCACTGTATTCTTATCCCTGCCTAGGCTGGTTTGCCATATGCAGTTTAGATACGCGATGCGAGGGCACTACAAGTCGGCCTGTGCCCTATTCCAGACCAACCAGCATGATGTGCGAGCGATTGCCAATTGCGTATTGGTCAAGGAAGACCTCAACGTTCACGAGAGAAACCGGTATCGAGAAGGAGTTGCTTTGGCAGTTGTCTGGGCGTTACAGACCACTGCGGCCCTATTTAATGGGAACCCGCTTCATTGTCATCTTTAACCGATCATTCGCATTACGCTGGCTACTCTCTATAGCAGGAGCCATCTGGCGCTTGATGGATGGCAAGAATTCGGGCTGTCGGAATATCATTCGAATCCGTTAAGAAAGGACTCCTGAACACTACAGCTGATGCCACTGTCCGCTTGGAAAACAGCGCTGAATGCTGCGCAGTCATGGATCTGAGATACCGATGCTTCCTCGTGGAGACGGCTCGAGCGATGCCGATGAGAATCGGATAGGAGGGAGCATGCACGAGCTGCTTAGCCGTGTCTGACACAAACCGAACCGGCGCTCTTGGTCGTACCGATCAAGCGGCAGGACATCATCGGGAGCAGCACACGACCAGTTTTTGTACGGAGATCTCGTATCGCCTAAACGGTGGCCAGTGCCTTTCGTCGAGAACGACAAGGATTGCTAAATCCGAAACCGTCAGAACAGGCCACAGATCTGTGGTTCCAGCACTCACTTCAGTCACGAGATACTGCATTTGTCGCCACTACGCGACGTTGTCAGCCCCCTGGTTGGCAGGACAGTTGCTACTACACCTTACGAAGGACTTTTACTGGCCAGCAATGGCTTCGACGCGCTATTGCCACGTTCGTGGGATGTTTGACCTGCGCGGGAAGAAGAACCGCGTCAAACTGCGAAGTACTCCAAGAAGTTGGTACTCTTCCCTCCAGGGCTCCACTTGAATTCCGTTGGCAATTTGACTTGCTCGCGCGAGTGTTATCCGCCTCGCCGCGTGGGAAACCGTTCTCTACTTGTGATCACGACCGTTTTTCTAAACGGGTACGGACTTGCCTTTGCACGAAGGTTACCGCCAGTTGCCGGTCGACCCAAGCTTTCGTTACACACTGGGTTTTGTCTACGGACCTTCCGATTGACCTGTTATCGCGACAATAGGACCGCAGGTTACGGCTAAGTTCTTTCAAGACGTTTGCCGCATCTTGCGGATCAAAACTGGTTTACGACAAACACTACACCCCAGGTAATGGGCAGGTTGAACGTTTTAACGGCACAATGCTCAATGCCAATTACGGACATTCGTATGCCGAACATCCGTGGCAGTTGGATCAAGTACACCGATGCGGTGAACAAGCCACGAATCCCAGGTTCATCGCACTACTCAGATTCGCACCGTCTCGAGGCTTGTTGCTATCACGCGTTCACCTTCGTGGCTATCGAGCCACAGCAACTTGGATAAGTTCCCTCGCCATTCGTCTACACAGGGACGCCTGAAGCTGGCCTTAAGAACAGTCATTCTACATTACGCAAAAACAATCAGATAGGACAACGCCCGCGTACAAGCGAGAATTTCCGACGCCGACGATGCGCCAGGGATGCCCCTCAGATCAGGGAGGTAACTACGGCTTCCTACGCGAGGAAATACTATAACCCGGAAAAGGGGAGAGGCATAAGCTCGTCTCCTACGCGGAACGCCCATACAGGGTATTTCTATCACCGATCACAACGGTTGTCCTCGATATGAGCGGTGAACCCGAGCAGTTTTCGCGCGATCGCGTAACGCCTGCGCCACAGCCTGTTCGTCAGGAAAAAAAAGCAACCGGAAAACGCCGGACCAGCGGCGCTACGCCATACTGATGGACCAAGCCGGGCGACAGCGGGAGAGCGCGCTTCGTTGTCCAGTCTGCCCGCATCATAGCCGCGACTTGCATGATTTGCGCAAAGCGGAAGCTAACCCGCCAGCTCTCGAACGCCGCACAATTCCACACGCGGATACTGCCCCTCGCGTGTACTCATCCACACCCCCGACGCCTCCAAGCTGAGAGGGGAGGAGGAGTAAGTCGCCTCGTTCTGTTGTGCGCCGTCAGTCGGAAGTGCCTATTGCAGCCTCCGGGCCGCACGCAAAGTCGTAGGTGAAGCACGCGGAGACGCGCGACGTACAGCGAGATTCGGAAAAAGCAGAGAAGCGCAGCTTATCGCGGAAGCCTAAGAGGAACGCCACCACCTCATGTGCGTCAAGCACGAAGCCGGAGAACGGCAAAAGAACACCAGGAATTAGCTGCTGCAGAAGTCGCCGCTTCGCCGCCGGATAGCACTGTACGGCGTCACAGACGGCAAGGACCAAAGGCCTGGCCCCAGCTGTGCAGCTGAGACCGGTACGCCGGAAGAGGTGGTAACCACCCGCCAGCAAGCCACAGCTCCGAATGCGGAAGTTAATAGCCCGCCGCAGTCGAGCCGGCCAAGCGGCAGCTGCACTGCGCGTCAAAAGAACCGGAAGACACGGAAAAGAAAGCGCTGTCCAGAAAAGACCGTGTTGATTTACGGCCAGACCCGATTTCGGCGCAGATTTTATATGAAGCACTCGCAGTAATAGAAGCCGTTGAAAAACACGGAGGCAAACCGCGCGAACAGCATGGCCGACATGCCACAGTAGAGTGGGCAGCAGCCAACGCTGCACACGCGGCGCACGCTGCCGCCAAGTGTCTGGCTTCCTGCCGGCGATCGCCTCCAGTAGGAGGGTGACAACACACGAGCCGGGCACGTGCCCGCATGTAAGGACTTGCGGCCGCCGGAAAACGGAAATTCGAATTTGAATCAGCCAGACGCCACCGCGTGCAAACGGCGCCAGGCCCCACGCACAGCACATGCTTGGCAAAGGCGTCGCCTCCGGCCACGTGCCACGGCACCACTCGCTGGCAACGCATTGCGGACCGTTCACCGTCACTCGAGATCATTGCGGAACGCCGGAAAGCTCGCATTCGGAACACGAAGCTCCGGTAACAGCCGACAATACGGGAAGAAAGCCAGAACTCTGAAGCCGGATGACATGAAAACACATTTGGTCAAAAATGGCTTCTCGATGGCGTCAGGATGTCTTGCCGTCAGGACGGAAGCCGCAAAGTAACCAATGAAGCCCACGACAGGGGAGGAGGGTTTAACAACGACACCTCGAGAGAAGGATACATCGACAAAAGCCGCATCCTGCGCGGAAAGTCTCCGGATGAGGAGTATGTCCATTGCCGTCTGATAAGTCACGGCCTAGCCCCTGAGCGCGGGAACTAGCTGTATCGAGTCCGTTAGTACGGCTAACGCTCTCAGAGGATACGCACGAGCCCATGAGCACTGCCTCGCTTCGAAGTCTTAGCAGTACCACCTCGCACACGGACACCGATACGGCTAGCTGGAAGGCCCAAAGTGGGTTGACACCACGTTCTTATTGAGCACAGCCGTCCCAGAC
This sequence comes from Gracilaria domingensis, assembly GCA_022539475.1. NCBI lineage: Eukaryota > Rhodophyta > Florideophyceae > Gracilariales > Gracilariaceae > Gracilaria > Gracilaria domingensis. The sequence goes on along the minus strand of VCMS01000269.1, from coordinate 110,896 downwards.
CGGAATATGCCTCTCGATGCGCGAACAGCTATTGCATTTACGCAGAATATGCGCGTCAAGCGGATGCAACTTGTTGAAGTAACTCGAGATTCCTTAGCCGCCTCAAGGCGGACCAGGCCGCCTCTAAGCGGACAGCTTCTGCGCTGAACAACATGCCCGCAGAAATGCGGAAGCAACTACAGTGAGAGAGAAGATAAAGAAGAAAGAAGCACTAAGAAGAAGGGAAGAGCCAGGGAAACTGGAAGAAGACTAAGGAAGTTTTATCGCTACAGACCGCTTGATGCGGAAAGTTACCCCTCTCTTGGTGGGCCATTTGCAAACAAGCCTCAAACGAGGTCAGCCACTAGAGAAGGGGAGCAGCAAGACGAAAGAGTTTGAGCCAAGCCAGCACGGCTGGAGAAAGGTTGTACCTCTACATTGAGTCGCCCCTCATCATCGGGGTCGTAGTCGCGGACTACCGTAGCCCGTTAGGAGATCGCGAAGCAGGATGAAATTACGCAGACCAGACGGCCAGCCACCTTGGGTGCCCCACTACGGGATCCCCGGAGAAGCGCTGGCCGCTATTGCTATGCAACTCCGGACTCGATCGAGTCACCGATCGAGAACGGGCCACTCCCACGCTCGGAAGGAAGTCGCCGAATTACGCCGCTCGCGGCAGTGAGAGAAGAAACTGCCGCCCACGGCGGATGCTACATCCTGAGCCCACGGGCCGATCGGAGCGGAGCCGCACAGGCGGAGTGGAGTAACGATCAGCGACTTCGTCCGTTATCTCCCGTAAGTGTCGGGCTCCCGAGGCAATACCCCACTGGGTCCCCTCATCATGGGACTTCCTTCCCTCTGCAGGTCATCACCGTCATCGTCGAGATATACGAAACCCACGCGGGTGCCCTTCCGGGAATTCGCTCTCTCGCGCGGACCAGCGCCTCAGCGGGCCAATTACCTCCCAGAATCCAGGGTCACAGTATACGGAAGTCGCCGGCGTGACGTTCCGTCGGGAGAACGGGGTCCGACTGCCGCGGACTCCGTCGGGGAAACTGCAATAGCAGGCACCTCATCCAGTCAAATCTAAGCAATTGACGCTCCACCAACGCGGCTCGGCTTCGCGCGCATTTGACGGACCAAGCCGAGCCACTTCGGAAGAGATCCAACGCTCAGGATCGCATTGCGAGATCGAGATTCCGGGTATGACCGAACCGGTACGAATCAATATGCCTCGATGAGAGGAAAGCCGCACGCGTACGGTCCATTCTGTTGCCAGGATTGCTCCACAGGCCGCGAGAGCGGATATTCATGAAGTTACGAAAGCCTAATGTTAAGTTAGCAGGGGCAGGTAGCTACGTGCACCCCTCGCTGGCGACTTCGATCCGAGGCCAGAAATGACGGCAGCGGCAGATATCGCGCCAAGGTATAGAGTGACGCAGCATGCGTTCCACCTACGCTGACACTGGTACGGCACCAGATACCCCGAAGCGGGAAACGCCAATTTCTACTCGAAAGCGGAGGCCTTCATGGAAAATTGAGACCGCTCCAGGACGGCGGAGAGGAACCGGAACTCGGCGCGAAGGATCATTCCGCGCCCACTAGGATCAACTCCTTGCTGCGCTGAACGTATTCGAATATCGGGTCAATTTTCGGTCCAACGCGTTGGCTAGAATGGTCGCACCGTAGCCGACCTCGCCGAAAGTTCAGGTAACGTGCCACATGCGTCTGGTACTGTGCGGACACCGGGCATGTGTCGTTCGAGCTCGGAAGTGTCGCGCGTACCCAATGCGGCCATCTCATTACGAGCGAATATGTCGTCGTCTCGTTTCCGACCTACAAACAGGCAGCTCGGCTTCAACCGCAACGCGGGCGATCCAGTCCATAACGCGGTAACTCAGAGGAAAGCCCACCAGGGAGTTGACCGTCGACAGCGTACGAGTCGACGAGCTCTGTATCCCGAACGGCTTCGGCGTCAAACAGGGAGCCTGGGCAAAAAGGAAAACTGTGGCCGGATGGGGATCCCGGATGGCGTTAACGCGCCTGCGGTAGGCCATCCACCCAGCGTAGCTGGCATCTCGCGGTTGAACACCAATCCCACACGGGCGCAAGAAGAGAACAGAAACTGAGCTGGATGCGTGATCTTGTCCGGAAAGAACCCGGCTGGGGGCAGCCGCGACTGCGGAGAGGAACAGACCGGAACGGCGCGTTCGACACTTGATGCTGCCGTCGAGGACGGAGGGCCAGTTCGGATGCGTTGGGACATACGCGCAAGCGGCCTCGAGCAGATGCGAGAGTTCGTACTGCACCGGAAGTCGTTGGCTGGCTTCACGAACACGATTTCGGCAGACCCGTCTTTGGAGACTTCCTTATATACCTCCATCGCGAGGCGTATGGACAGACGGAGTCGGATGTCTCGCCTCGTGAGAAGGGGGAGATTGTAGAGCAAAACGCCCTTTGGGGGATGCACCGAGTGCTTCTTCATAGTTTGGTTGATCCTTACCGCTTGACACCTCAGGTTTATGAGAGGCTACTGGGGTTATGCCCTAATTTTGGGGTATGCTAGAAGGGTAGTATATTCTGCACACGTGTGCCAGTTGGCCCCGATCGCGCGGGCCCCGTGGCAAGATGCCACGGGGGCACACCTGTAGTGTATTCGGCGGCACGCGCGGGACTAAGTTAGATGATAATTTAATTGATAATTTTCAAGTGCGCGATAATATAAGTGGCGCACTTGCCGCACTGTACGGGAAGTAAACCTCACAGAGGCCTTTGGCTCTGATCTTCTTGCCCGCTTGCGCACGGTCACCAGCCCCATCCTGGGAATTACCGCACGCATTCCGGTGGATCAAACAACTCCGATCCCTGAGAAGTACTAATCCGTTCGTTCACGGCACTTGTTCTCTATCTATTTTATTGTAGTTCATTTCCGTCTTTTACGGGCTTTCGTACTCTGCCCTACTTGAGGTTTGTTTTAATGTGTCTCGGGAGTTTTCCGCTTATCGGCGAGTCAGTGCTCGCAGACTGCGGCTCCGTTTTGTGTTGATCTTTTGTTGCGTCCCACTACCGTTGGGGCTGGATATCCCACCACTCGCTGTGCCTTCTCGCCAGGAACCATTCGGATATGCTATTCTACCCTTCTGTTACTGGTATCCCAGATCGGGCGCTCTCGCTGATACGCGCGGGTGGTCCCGTTGAGGTTGTTTCCGCTCGTAGTTGAGGGAGCGAGGAAAAGTGCTCGCTGCGACGCGGCTTTGTTGTTTTCCGTCGAGGTGGTTTTGCACACAGGACTAGGCTCTTCGAGGATCATGATGGCAATCAATTTCTGTACCAACGCACTCCGTACAACGTCGACAGCTTTGAATCGACAGTTGTTGGGTGTATTGCGCCTAATTGGACATATATGTCCAAACCTGATTATTAGGTAGAACCTGGTGTGGGAAGATATTTTGTATGGGAAAGTGAGAGTTGATGCTGTTGAGGAACAGGGTGGCGTGAGGTAGTAGCGGGCAAAGAAGGTGTCTCTCTCACAATTATTAGCTATTATGAGCTTTGTTCAGAGGGACTGCGGTTATAGGAATCATATGTGTTGGTAAAAATGTCGCGCTTTGAAGCTCGCTCGCTGCCTCAGTTCACTCAAAGCGGTTATGCCTGGGTATTTGCAGAGCAACAGTCTGAAAACTATTGGAAAAGACAAGCAAGAAACAGCTCAAGTGCTGCACTCGTGGCGAGAAAGGAAGCAAAGGCTTATAGGGGAGGTGCCGTCTTTACAGAATTAAGAAAACTTCAGGTCCTGATGTACGACGTCACGGAAGCAGGAACAGTGCACTACCTCAGAGAGGCTTACGGAGTTGTCGAAGCACCAGGGCAGAAAAATGAGGAGGTATCGAATATGTCGAAGCAGCATGTGCGGCATGGTTGACATTTGAGGAACTGAGGAAAGACGCTATAAAGAAAAGAAGGAGACTTGAAAAAGGCATGCTGAACGGAGATTGAACGTTTTGAAATCTTGAACTCGAAACTTGAGAAGGACCGACGCGTCACGCGCCTCCGGTACCAGGCGTCTTTCTATCACCCAATTGATTTTAGTTTAAATACCATGAGCGAGCAGACTTATCCCAGAATGAAGACTGAAATAAGAAAGAGACTGATAAAAAACTCACCAGAATGACTTCAGGGCGCAAGAATGAACTTCGTCGTAACTTGCGGGAATCTTCCTCCCCTGTACAGCATTGGAAGTCAACAGCTTTTGTATTTTTTGTTGTTTTACGGGTGGTCTGTTAAAGCTTTTCCGTACGCACGCTTTTGAAAAGTTAACGATCACACTGTGAGGAAAGATGTGGATGATTAAATTTGAGTTCACCAGTTCAAGAATGTAGCGTTGCGATTCTCTTCGCATGTTCCGACGCATTGCTGCGTGTCATTTACGCTCGGAGCACATAATGTGACAGCAAGCGACAGAGCCACAGAAAAAGCGGCAAGCAACTGACGCGACAGCAAACAAGTTGCTGATGCTCCAGCGTGAATGGGTAACAGCGCGAGGGGCCTCCGCTGTAACACTCGACGGGAAAAAAGAGCGGTCAGAAGAGACACAACCTGAACACAGAACGACGTTTAGCGGTGAGCTTTAAGGAGCAGCACACGCGGCCAGATCACGACACGTAGGACGTTTTCGTAACACGGTCAAGTCGGAGCAGGCGCACGGTTCGCGCAGCCGCTGTTTGTCGGACGCAGGGAGCCCAGCCGCGGCAAGGAATTAGACAAAAGGGGGCAGCAGCGCACGTCGACACGCCGCTGCTGGCTCTACGCCCGGACAGGCACCATTTGCCGCCGAGATGCGCGGCAGGCAGCTCCATGCGGCGGTCGGTGGGCCTTTGACGGGGGGCGGGCCGGGAAATGTCGTCGAGCAAGTGTCCAGTCCGTCCGGGCG
>VCMS01000269.1:28932-103663 GCA_022539475.1 Gracilaria domingensis | reverse complement strand
GAAGCGTGGGATTGCGACCATGGAGGAAGCCAGTCTACCCATTTGAGGCGAATTTCATTCCTTTAATTTCCGTAACAGAATGTAATTGACCGGGTGCCAAAACGGAGCGGGGAGTGGTGGACATGGAAGGTACATGAGCCAGGTAGTTCAGTACCAAGTGGGCAGTACATAAGACCGGAGCAGAAGTCCAGGGAGTTGATGAAAGAGTTGATATGTCGCTCACAAAACCGGTGATCTTGTCATGGACATGTTCGCGGGAACTTTTTCTACGGGTATGGCGTGCCTCTCGCTGACAAAGCATAGGAAGTTCTTGGGGTGCGAGAAGAATAGGCCATGTTTCAGCCATGCGAAGCACATGTAACGACTCTTATGGCCGAAGTTCTTCGCGAGGGGAAGAATGACATCGTGGTGAACAGGAGGTGGTGGATGCTGCTTCAACGACTTATGAACGGGTCCCACATCGGGACCGAGGTCGGCTTGAATGGGAGGCTCCATTTGGATACCCCCAGTACCAAGTGATGCCTGCACATATTACTCAGTTCCTAGGAAGATACTGGAAGGACTGGGAGTTTGTCGACAAGTGTGGACAGTATACTGTAGATCTTTGGGACCAGAAGTACCGAGGAGCTCTGAATCTAATGGATATGCATATGCTGTTGACTGCTGAAGCCAATCGCTATCGCTTACATGTAGCATCTTCTAAGATTCGACATCCCCGTGCTGGTATGGGGGTGTTCACGGAACATAAGATATTGGCTGGGGAAACTATTTATCATCTTTATGGAACTTTGGTATACACGGATCTGACGAACCGGAAGGAAAGACACTTAACGTATGGAAGTGGCTGTCTCGGAGCAACTCCAGTGCGGTACAAGTTGTTTTCTATGATGGTCACTGTGACTGGTACGGAGTTTCTGCACCTGAGGAACAGACCAGAACAGGCTCAGGATAGAAAGGAGAGCGAAGTGTACATTGTCCTGGCGCCTTTTTGTATCGGGGGCTACATTAACGACGCCGGATATCATGCCGGGGATCCCGATTTATCGCAGCCCCGGTCAAACAGGACTCAAAGTGCCAATATGCAGATGGTGGAAGCGAAGTCCGTGATACAGTTTAAGTCCGACCTTTCTAACTATGCTCTACTTCGTTGTAGAGCAGTAAGAGATATTGAGAGGGGCGAAGAGTTGTATTTCAACTACGGAGAGCAGTACGCCTGGGACTGGGCTCTGACATTGGAGCAATAGATGAGTTCAGTACCGCATAGAAAGTAAATATGCTTGTGAATATTGCAGCTGCCTGCAATACGCGTTGTACATGTACACTGGAGCTCTTCATCTATTTGTAACGGCGATATTTGCGACCCATTGGGCAACTCAAATTCCTAAAAAGCAGGAACTGCGGAGTCTCGCGGAATATCTGAACCATGTACCCCCCGCCCCCCCACCCCTCCCCCCCCCCAACAATTTCGTTTCATTACCCCGTTTATCTCCACAACATGGGTATAACGCCGAGAAAGCGAAATAGTACGCAGCGGAACAAGAGTGGACAGAAGAAGAGAAGAGCATCATATGATACGAATCAGGCTACAAGCACCGCACGTCCTAAACGGAAGTCGTCCTCGACGAAGGAGAGAGTCAGTGGGCGTCGTTCTACAGTACTCTCTCGCCCATCCGGCAGCGGAGAGTCTTCCGGGATTGCGTCAAGAATTCGTGGATCAGCGAACGATGTCGTGCCGTCAACTGCCGATAATGCAAATCGTGCATCTGTCTCTGCTCCTCAAGAAGATGAGGTAACTCGGCCCAGCGGGTCAGGACAGGAGGCCATGACAACTGGAACTGAAGAGGTTCTTATGACACCAAAACCTTCATGTCCCCGGCCGATATCGAACACCGGAGCTACTGGGGCGCGGGTTACGCCGCCCAGTGGATCTGGACAACAAGGGACAATGACGAGAAGTCGTGAGAGCCCTATTATATTAGGATCGTCACGTCCCTCCCTGTCTTCTAGAACTGGGGCCGCTATGAATCGTATTATGCCTCGCAATGGGTCCGGACAAGGGAGAAAGACTATAAGAAATCGAGAGACAACTGATAGACGAGTTACTCCTCGACCTTCCCCTCTTTCCAGAACGGGGGCCGTTGCAGCTCGTACGAGGCCCAATTCATCTGATATACGATGCCATGGAGGAGGACAGACACGGGAGTTGGAGCTCGGAGCCGTGCCAAGGGTGGACACAGAACGCCTGCAGCCTCTCGTGTCTAAGGCTATGGCACATGAGGATAGTTCTGATAACGAAATAACACCGAATCCTGCGGCATTACCGGGGCCTGTCGCCGAAGAGGCTAGGGGAACACCGGAAGATATCCCCACTGGTGTGAATTCAACCTCTATGAACAGAAGTGATCTTTTAAATGAACTGAATTGCTTGAAAGAAAAGGTTAAGACGCTACAAGAGGACTTGATGGTTCGGGAAATTCTAGTGAAGGTCGCCCAAGAGCAGAGTACGGCTTTGAAAAAGAGGCTTGAAGAGAAGGATTTAGTCATTGAAGGGCTAAGAGGGGCACTGAAACAGGAGGGAGATAGGAGTACACGTGCTGGTGAACCTGGGCAGACAGGTCGAAAGAAGCATAAAATTGAGGTGTGCGACGAGTTTCGAGGGGTTGCTCCAGCAGTGTATCACAACATGCTGACGTGGGCAAGGAGAGAAACAAGTGAGCTATGGCTCGAAGGTGAGTCGCTCACCCGAAATTAGGGTAAATGTGCCGAGAAGGTGGAAGACGCAACTGAGAGTGGGGAAGGGCTTATTGAGCCGGAGGAAGGTGGTTCATACATGGTTCCTAAAAACCCCGTGGAGCTCTTGGGCAGTTTTGGCCTGTTCACACCGTCGGTAGAGGGGGGCCAGATGCTTTGCTGAAGAAAATGGTTGAAAGCGAGTTGAAGGAGTTGAGCTGGGAAGGTATTAGAAAATCATCTCTTACCGACAGGTGTATACTGGAACTTTGTGCAGATATGTGCCTTAGGCAGGGAATGCGGCAGACCATGAGTGACCTCATGGGCGTTCGGAAGAGAAATACGAGGGATAAACTATTTCTGCTCCTGGGGTACGATCTGATTTGGAGAAGAACAAAGCTGGTAAAAGAGAATGCTGACGAACTCACAATGAAGTTGAAGGAAGCGCAGGACAACATACTGCGTCTTGACGAAAATGGTGTACCGAACACCTCATGGTGGAGAAAAGCCCCATTTGTTCGTCTAAAGTACTCCAATGCGGACAATGTCGAGGATATGCCGACGGAAGATCAAGACTTGTTCTTCCGCAACCGTGTCGGGGTACAAGTACTGGAGGAGTTTATTGGGTATGATGTGGAAGACAAGGATACGGGCACCTTTTTAGATGGCACAATACTGTTGCTCGCACGTTTGGACGCTTGGGTGTTGACGGTTGTGAGCCTTCTAAGTACGGATTTGTCAAGGGGTGGCCAGAGACAGAAACTGTTTACAAAGAAGTTTGCCCAACTGCTACCTCTGTGTTTAAAGAATGTTCTGGGGGATGTTAGGCAACGTGTCTTGAGGACCAATTCCAGCGAGTTTCATAATTTTGGAACGACAACGGAAGATTTGACTAAGGTTCTTGGTAATGACATGAGAGAGGCTACATTTGGATATCGAATGCCGTCGAACGGAAGACTTTACCTCACTGTGAAAGAACAATTTCTTATTGACAGTGTGAGCCGAAGATTGGGGTCTATTAGCGATTGTTTCGTTGGTGAATGCGAGGAAGGGGATATGGAGTTCAAAGAAATGGACATGAACGATTTCGGAAGTAGCACAGGATCACAAGAAAAGGCACCACAAGGTGAACATGTAGAGGATGGAGCCCTTAATGTTTAAGGCTGTACAAGATCAACGTGCTCAGTTGGTCCTTCATCTGAATCATGATAGAATCGATTGATGTAGAATCGGTGTTGAAACCATTGAAGTGGAGCACAAAAAGGTGGAGCAGGGTAGTTTGATCGAACAACATGGACAGTTCCCTGTAGTGCAGAAGCTGGAACAATCCCGTACCAAGGAGTTAACTCTACGATAGTCTCCGCTTTGGAATGACGAGGGAACGGAAGAGTGTGGCTTTTCATCGTTTGTAGCTCACCGTAAAGATATGCATTTCAATATGTGGTCGATGTTTGTTGCGGGGGGGTAAAACCTCGAAATACCGGACGAATGCCACCTCTGGTGCGGTAAGTGCAGAATCAAGGAGAGATATTCGAATCAGAGCGACTACCTGGGCAACCCAAGTCTCTGAATCTTTTCCACTTACCAATACAGTGGAAAACTTTGGCTTTCTACTGGGACCAAACGCTGGAGAAGCGAAGACACGTTGGATGATGGGGTATTTGGGTCGTCCCAGCTTAAGTGCCTTAGAAGACGAATCGAAGTGTTCAAGAGTCGGAACGAAACCGCCTTTCACGAGGGCCGAATTCACCAGAGTTATCCTTGTCTTTTCTGGGAAGTATGTAATAGAGTGCTCATCCAGTGTTTCTTTCACGAGACTGAGGAAAGGAGGAAGGGCCTGTTCACCAATTTGGTCAAGAATCGACCTTGTTTCCGTACTTGAGAACATCTCTCTAACAGCAGTCCATGTTTTTTAACTGGACATACTTGAAACACAATGTTGAAGAGCTCGTAAAGTGAAAGAACGCCCTCTCATTGCAAACCGAGAAAGCTGTGTGGAAGTTCCTGGTAAACCTGGATTACGCTGGTAAGGAGTATTGCCATTCCATTGCTTTCTAACATGTCTGTGCTCAATGGAGCGAATAGTCTCCTCCACAGCCGTTGCTGTTCTTCTGGACGTCTTTTTGTAGTGTCTCTTAAATAGCAGGTGTGCATGTTCGTATATGCCTGCGTCGTAGTACTTGATACTTCCCAGACGGCGAATATCGTCCACGAGATGATCGAGAAGATGAAACTTCAGAGTTCCCAGTCTGGAGGGATGAAAATCCGCCAGAGTCTTTGTTGCGGAACGCTTGAAGGCTTCAATCTCCGACCTAAGACACAGGAGAGAGCTTTCAGTCCAATACGGGTCACGATTGTATCTGAATAAGGTCGAAAGCAAGTCCGAGTACTGAGAGGAAACGGTTGTGATTGGGGCAACGTCCTGTTCTCTACAGCATATGTCAAAGAATGCTCTTATGAAGGGGAAGACCATGTCAAGTTCTTTGTAGTTTTTGGCCTCCAGCATTCCACGGAGACCGTCTTTCGTGAAGATACCATTCAAAGATTTGCCTTTGTCCTGCGTGGAGAAATCGATATGTAAACCTTTGGCAGGAGAATCGCGTTCTATGGCAGCTAGAATTGCGTTTGCATGGTTCAGGAGTTGGGTGCGTATCGTTCGAAATGAACGCGATGAAGATGTTCCTATTGTGGTGCACAGGGTGTCTGACTGCAGTCTCTCGATTGTGGCCGTTTTTATCAGCTTTGAGATGCCGAGATGCAAGTTGTGTAATGGTTCAAATGAGAACAGACTGTATGGAGACAATCCCGGGATCATTCCAAGGCTTACGGAAGTTTCGAGGAACGAAGAAATGAGAGAAATGGAATTTGAACGCATCAGAGTATCCGCTTGAGATCTCCTCTCCCTCGCACGACGTGGACGTCTTTCCGCCTCGTCTTTTTGTGCATGTTGCAAGATAGCTGTGTATGTCTTTCGGATGCTTTTCGTGTGCTTTTGAGAACGTCCGTTGAATGAGGTGGGAATAGGACTGCATAAAGATGAGCGAGGGGCTTTGCATCTATGACACGGGCTTTCCGTTTTGGTCCCATGAAGAATGGACAGAATGTCCTTAGCCTCAGGAATATCCGCACAATAACTTGCAAGCAGAGGATGGCACACTCGACTTATTTTGTCTTCGCCGATGAACTGAAAACCTTTCTGCGTGAGATTTAGAATGGGCTCCAGGACTTGACGAAGAGATTCTTGAAGGATTTGGGTCCTGGACTCGCGTAGAGACTTGCTAGAAACGAATGGCATTTCGTCTGCTTCAGATGCGGAACCCTCGATCAGTGTGGTAGGGAAGTATGCCACTACTGTGAGGTCATCACGGATGCACTTACGGCGTAGCTCGTCGGAGAAGTTGGGAAATATGAGCTGAAGAGGATAGGCGGTAAATGATGTTTGCTTTAGAGTTGTTGAAGACTTATCGGTGTATACCTGCAGAAGACCTACGAAAGATTCACTGTAACCTATTTCTTGGGAGTACCACACTATTCTACTATCCAACGAGCCCATGACCATTTCCTTAAGTTTTGAGGTGGCGTCTCTTGCGAGAGAGCCGGACATGGGGTGAGATATTTTCGTGGAGTGGGTCTGAGGTATAGGGTGGAAGAATGTGTTTTCGTTGTTAGCCAACTGGGGCTGTTTCACAAGTGTCTGAACGGGGTTTCTCGTGTAGAGGGTGGCGCTGAACTTACATCCTTCTGGCGAGACAGTTCTTCGATTGAAACCGTCCTTTGAGGCGTATCGTTCGAAAATGGCGTTCTTCAGTTCTGTACAGCGCTTGGAACTTGTTATGGTCTCTTTGAATCGCTTTTGCGAGAATCGCGGGTCTCGAAGTAGCCCAATTAGCTCTGCTGCCTCACGATGACCAAGGTTGGAAGCTATTGAAGCCAGACAAACCGTGAGATAATCCATATGCAAATCACCGAGGGCCTCCTCAGAGGGCACTGGGCGGGAACTGCTTCCGTGTTCTCGCTCTAATGACGCGGGACCCGGGGAAGGAGAAACACAATGCGAAGTGTCCGGAATGGGAGGGGCGCACGGAGTGGGGTCGACGATGTCCTTGGACACCGGAGGCTCGGGAAGGCGACAAGGGGCAGTGACCGTTTCGGAAGATGCGGGCGCGGGCGCGGAAAGCTTGAGACGCTTGCTTCTCCGAATGGGCCGCCTATTGTCGTCTTCCAGCGCTGCTTTCGGACTAAACGGGCAATGATTGACATGCTGTTGAAGAGATAAGATTCCTCAGCGAGTAACGAAGGGGCACCCACGCTTCTTATGTGTACAGTAGTAGACCATGGGAAGAAGAAATGAAAGAGAAACGACGACAAAGACTGCAAGGGAAGGTCGTCTGAAGGGAGAAGGAGGTCGAGCCACAGTCAATATCGACGTCATACTCAGAACGGGGAATATATTTTGAGTTTAAATCACGTGCTTTCGTTCAAAAAGGAACGTAGGTACACGTCGACCTCAACACAAGGGTGAACTTCTCGTATTATCTACCACTGGTTAAAAACCTGTGGTTTCGCAACGTTGTACGCTGTATACCTGTCCAATCTCGCACAGAAAAATAAATCTCTTCCCTCCACCGCCGCCGCCGCGCCTCCGGCGTCCGACCTACCGTTACCGTCGCGCGTTCTACTCCGCCGGAGTAGAACGCGAAGGTGTGGATGGCACGGATCACGAGCGGCGCTTCGTCGTACCTTTCTCCACCCTCGCACTCGCTACGAAGTAGAGTGCGGGGAAGAGAATGAGGTACGCTTCATGTCCGCCTAATGGACGCCTCCATAAAGCGGACATCATCCGCATCCGTAATTCCGTGCAGTCTTTCCGTGCAGTCTTTTCGTACGTGCTTCCATATCCTTCTACGTATCTCTGTTCTAAACTAACCAATCCTCACCACGTCTCTTCGCGCTCTGCGACATGTAAACGGCAGGAAAAAGGCTTTGGGTTACTTTTGCGAGTTACTAGGTCCCTCGACTTTTCTAGCGCAACGTTTCTGTTTTGCTCTATCAATGGTACGTCCCATCGCATTTCAAATGTATCCAACGGAGCATTGACTAACTTATGGATACTTTCTGCTTGCGTATACAGGTAAACGACCAATTTCATTTCGTCTCTCAAGATCGATCTCTGGCTGTTCGGGATAGGCGATTCTGGTACTTGGTTGGGACATAGGCTGCTCTCTCATTTATCGCATCTTGCGTTATTTTTGCTGCATGGGCATTCTTGGTGTCCTTGCTTGTGAGTTCTCGCTTCGACACCTTTCGCGCTTTACGATGATATGGTGGGCTGGTAATCTAACCGATCCCTTTCCTGCTTCTTCTTCCGTTTGCGAGTTACTAGGTCCCTCGACTTTTCTAGCGCAACGTTTCTGTTTTGTTTTATCAATGGTACGTTCCATCGCATTTCAAATGTATCTAACGGATCATTGACTAACTTATGGATACTTTCTGCTTGCGTATACAGGTAAATGACTTTTGATGCGTACGTAGCTCACGAGTTGCAGGTGCAGGTTCCTCAAGTAGGGAACCATGCATCTGGGCATGGTTCCCTACATGAGGAACGGAGAGGATGAGGCGCTTCGCGCCTCATCCTCTCGGAGTGCGTATTTGTTCTACCGATACAGCACTATGGTGGAGGTGCAGCCTGCGGCATCTGCCGCAGATTGCGCCTACACCCGCTCCATCATGGGGAAATGGTACATGTAATATAGCGAAGTAGTGGTTAGCAAAAGCGGTCGATAGAAGAATAGATACGAATAAAACGGTATGAATTCAAAATGGGCATCATCTGTACTAGCACCAGTATTCCATGCGTTGCAGGGTATCATTCCGCAGAAGGTATCGTGTAATGTGCACCTTAATGGAAACTGAACCTAGACTTCGCGAAATACCGTTCAGGTAGCCCTCGACTAAAGAACTAGCATGAGTGGAAACCCCACCAGTATTTACTGCACAACGATTCTGGACGACCCAAGCAATTATCTCCAAATTTTGAAATAATTGATCTCGATATTTTTTCAAAAAATTTACTGCACGACCCTTGCCAATTTCTGGACGACCCTCGCCAAAAACTAGCATCTGCAAGAGACATACGCATCTCAGGTTGAGGCTTAGCTCCTCGCTGCTACAAAGCCAGCGTTACCAATCGGTCTATATGTCCTCGTACCTCGTTCTCGAAGTACTCTAACACCACCATGGGTACCTTGTCGAGGACCTCCTGAGAGGCTCGACCAACTACCACTCGGGTGACCTCGTCGAGGTACCGTCACGGTCCGACTGGCACCTTCAACTCGTCTACAACTGAGTTTGTTACACGAGCGGGCTTGGCCGTAGCAGAGCCTGCCACCCCATCCACTTGTGCAGCCCGGGGAAGATTCGAAGGGCTCCCAGACTCTCAGTCTTCCATATTTCCATTAGGTGGGCGTTCCCTCCGAATGAGATCCTCAGGGCTTATCCAAAACCAGATAGGACACTGAAACCCTTATGGGGTGACCACTTGGTGGAGCGCTCGGCGGCCTTTTCGTGTAGCGAGCGCCTTTTTTCTCCACTTAGGTACCTGTTGTTGGACCGAATTGATTTGGCAGCAGGAACCAAAACAATCGGGTATCAAGTGACTTCCCACTTCTCCCTTTCCAAAACGACTTTGCATTCTACAAAACTAGCTGGGAATACCAAAATATGTGATATAACCGATCAGTTCAAGATCTCAGTCGGGAACACCCGAACGACCTTGACCCTACGGAGGTTGAAACACGTGACACCGAATAAGTCGGCAGCACCCACCGTTGCCTATAGTGCACGGTGATCAAGTCCTGAATACGCCCGCACCGGTGTGCGACAGGCACATATAACCCTTTAGATCAGCGAAACTAATTAAGGACGACTAGACTTGCCAATTTGTGACAGTAGAACCCAACTTGTCTCACTACAGCCTAGTTGGTGGTTGTGTTTACCATTTGGTGACTGACGATGGCACCTCGTGGGTCTAGTACCCTCGAGCAGCCCTCATGCTCTCACGGGCATAGAGCCACGTGGTCCACCGAGAAATGAACTTGTGAAGCACCACCACGGCCACATATCTACACTACTTAGTAAATAAATACTTTTAAATTAATGAAAATGAACTAATTAGTCCCACCGATATACATGCAGGCTAGCCGCACATAGTAAGAACACACACGTGCCCTTGAGCCCATGAAATCATCATGTGGTCATGTAAAGCCCCCGTTAATCGGGCGTGCTAAAGTGCAGTTTCCATGATAGATGTGGTGGCGGTTACTGGGTAGGTGTCCCAGGGATCTCGTGGGACACCCCCAGAAAAATTTCGCCAGCTCACTAAAATCAGGATGAGCGCGCCGGTCAGACGCCGCGACCTCATCCTGATCGCCGACACGTCGAGTGCGAAAGACGCCGCTCCGGTTGGCGCGGCGCATCATGCAGACGTCGCGCTGGATGGCGCGGCGCGTCTCAAGAAAACGCCGCGCCTGCTGGCGCGGCGCGCCGCAGGAAAACGCCCCGCCAGTTGGCGCGGCGCATCATGGAGATGCCGCACCGTGCTGGCGCGGCGCATCAGAGAGTCGCCGCGCCGGCTGGCGCGGCTCATCATGAAGAGGCCGCGCCGCGTTGGCGCGGGGAATCAGAATGTCGTCGCGCCCGTTGGCGCCGCACATCATGGAGACGACGCGCCGCGCTGGCGCGGCGCAATAGAGAGTTTCCGCCTCTCGCCATCGTGCCACATCGTAAAATCGCCGCTCTGGCTGGTGCGGCGCATCAGGGAAGCGCCGCGGGCTGTTAAGCAGCGCAGACAAGGGCGCCGCTCGCTATGGCGCGTTGCAGCGGAAGGACTGCACGCACGCTCGTACGATGCAACAGATGCTGCTTTTGCAATTTAGATTACATGATGTGAAGGAAGCAGGCTCTATGTTTACCACGCAAGGTACTCATATCGGATGCAGAACGCCGGGATTCTGGTCGATGCGGGTGTGCGATCATCAACGTGGCCATCATCGCCCGTCCTCCTTTTTTTCGAAGGAGGGGAAGCGGGGCCGGAAACGGTGTCACGGGCCACTGTGCGAACTCGACCAACTATGGCAGAACGACGGGTTGAGCGGCGGGCTAGCGCCGACAACGTAGGGCCGAAACCTAAGCCATGGAGAAACAACGGTAAAGACCGTATGCATTCATAGAGATCGACGGCTTGCTTTGCTTCTCCGGAGAGCAAACGATATAGAACGAGTTCAAACTCGGCAATTTTGGCCTCCAATTGCTCTTCTAAATCAGCAGAAAGTTCTTCCTCTGCTTCTTCCGTGGCAACGACATCACTGTTGACCTCTTCGGCTTCGTGATCAATCACGCTAGAACGTAGACGAGGAACACCGGAACGGTCCGTATCATCATCAGTAACCATACTGAGAACAAGCTTGGCAGACTGGTTCAACGAGGAGAAGTAAGTAAGATCGGGTTCGTGATGAACGGAAAACTCGTTGCAAAGCAAAAGGTGGAAGGACATTTATTCTGGCTCGCGACAGTTGGCACAAGATTTTGATAGGGTATATCCAGATAACTCGGAGGCCAAGGGTGTGGTGCAAACCCGGTGGCGGGAAAACAACAGCCGCGTCGCGGAAGAGCACCGAAAGGGGTGTTCGAACCCTGCTCCCTACAGGGGTAGGCGCAGTGACAGAACCCTCCGATAGGGCCAACACGAGCCGGGTGTAAATCCGGGTGGCCCCGATCTGGGCGTGCAGTCGGAGGTGGAGGGGGTAGAATCGGCGTAGGTATCCGGATGGTTCCGGCGAGCCACAGCGAGTGGAGGCATCCAGCTCCACGGTATAGGACGACAAAAGATTAGCAAGCGAGCCGCACTGCGGAGCACTGACTCGAGATAACGGGAATAAGTCCCGAGGCTAATGGGCCAAACCTGTATGACAAGGCAGAGTATCGAAGAGCCGTAAGACGGAAGTAAAAACAATAGAATAGATAGTAAAGGTGCCGTGACGACGGATTAGTACTCCTCAGAGATGGAGGTTGGTTGATCAGCCCGGAATTGCGGCGGTATTCCCCAGGATGGGGCTTGTGACCATGCGCAAGCGGCAAGAAGATCAGAGCCAAAGGCCTCGTTGAGGTTTACTTCCCGTACAGTGGCGGCAAGTGCCGCCACTTATATACGGCACTTGAAAATATCAATTAAAATATCTAACTATCCGGCGCTGCCGGCCAATACACTACAGGTGTGCCCCCGTGGCAGGCTTGCCACGGCGTCCGCGCAATCGGGCCAACCTCGCACACGTGTGCAGAAGTACTACCCTTCCTAGGCATACCCCAAAATAGGGGCACTACCCCAGTAGCCTCTCATAACCTGAGGTGTTGAAGCCGGTAACGGATCAACAAACTATGAAAAGCACCTCGGTCCATCCCCACAAAGGGCGTTTTGCTCTACATCTCCCCCTTCTCAGGCTGAGACACCGACTCCGTCGGCTCGATACGCCTCGCGATGGAGGTATATAAGGAAGTCTCCCAAGACGGGTCTGCCGAGAACTGTTCGGAGCCACCAACACCTCCGGTGTCAGTAGCGAACCTCGTCATCTCGAGCCCTTCCGCGATGTCCAACGCACCGAACGGCCCTCCGTCCTCGACGGCACGCATGCAAGTGTCCAACCCGCCGTTCCGGTCTGTACCCCTTCCGCAGTCAGCGGCTGCCTCTCAAACGGGTTCTTCCGAACAGGATCACGCTCCAGCTCGGGCTGGTGCCGCACCCGTATGGGATTGGTTCAACGCCGAGATGCCAGCTACGCTGGGTGGGTGGCCTACCGCAGGCGCGTTACGCATCCGGGATCCGCACCGGCACAGTTTCCTTTTCGCCCAGGCTCCCTGGTTTGATGCCGAAGCCGTTCGGGATACCGAGCTCGTCGACTCGTACGCTGTCGACGGTCAACTCCCTGGTGGGCTTCCTGCTGACGTTACCCGTTCATGGGACTGGATCCCCCGCGTTGCGGTTATACCGAGCTGCCTGTTTGTAGGTCGAAACGATACGAGACAATTCGCTCGCAATGAGATGGCCCGCATTGGGTACGCGCGACACTTCCGAGCTCCGAACGAACATCCGGTGCCGGCACAGTACCAGTACGATGTGGCACGTTACCGAACTTTCGGCGAGGTCGGCTACGGCGACCATCTAGCCAACGCGTTGGACGAAATTGACCGATATTCGGACACCGTTCAGCCGCAGCAGGAGTTGATCCTGTGGGCGCGGCAGATCCTTCGCGCCGAGTTCCGGTTCCTTCGCCGTCCTGGGCGCTCTCAATTTCATGAAGGCCTCCGATTCGAGAGGAAATGGCGTTCCCGCTTCGGGGTACTGGTGCCGTACCAGTGCACGGAGGTGGAACGCATTGCGCGTCACTCCCATACTGGGCGATACCTGCCGCTGCCGTCATTCTGGCCTGCGGTCGAAGACCCACGAGGGTGTCACGTAGAGCTACCGCCCTGCCTAACTTACATAGGCTCGTACTTCATGAATGATCCGCCTCGCGGCCTGTGGAGCATCCTGGCAACAGAATGGACTGTCCGCGTTGCGGCTTTCCTCCTCATCGAGGCATATGATTCGTACCGAATTTGGTTCATCCCGGAGCTCATCCGGCAAGCGATCCGAGCGTTGGATCTCTCCGAGGTACTCGGCTCGGTTCGCAATGCGCGCAAAGCCACCGCGTTGGTGGACGTCATTGACCAGATTGACTGGAATGAGGTGCCTGCTAGTCAGGGTTCCGACGGGGTTCGTCGGCAGTCGGACCGTTCTCCCGAACGGAACGTCAATGCCGGCGACTTCGTATACTTCGAACCCTGGATTTGGGAGATAATTGGTCCCGCTGAGGCGGCTGGTCGCCGCCGAGAGGAGCGCCATATCCCGGAAGGGCACCCGCGTGGGTTCGTATACGTCGATGACGACGGTGATGACCCTACTGAGGGAGGAAGCCCCATGGATGAGGGGAGCCCAGAGGGCGTGGAGAAAGAACCAGAGCTCGAAGCTATGGGCAACGACGACGACGTCGTGGTTGTGGTCCCACCCGCTGTAGCGGCTCCCGATCCGACCGGCCCGTGGGCTCAGGATGTGCCATCCGCCGGGGGCCGCAGTTCCTCTCTCACTCCGCGAGCGGCGGTCATTCGCGACTTCCTCAGAGGCGTGGGAGTGGCCGTTCCCGATACGGTGACCGACGAGTCTGAGTTGCAAGCGATAGCGGCACAGCGCTTCTCCGGAGCTCCCGGTAGTGGGGGCACCCCAGGTGCTGGACCGTCCGGCGCGTAATTTTCCGGCTCGAGATCCCTGACGGGCTGTAGTAGTCCGTAGTAGACCCTGATGATGAGGGGCGAACTCAATAGTTAGAGGTAAACTTCTCCAGGTTGCTGGCTTGGCTCACATTTTTCTTCCTGTTCTCCCCCCTCCTCAGGGGGCAATGCCTCGTTCGAGGCTGTTGCGAGTGGCCCACGAGAGAGGGGTACCTTTCCGCAGAAGCGGCTGTAGCGATAAAACTTCTTAGTTTTCCTTCCAGTGTCCTGGCTTCTTCTCCTTCTTCTTAGGCTTCTCTCTTCTTCTTCTTCTTCTCCACTGTAAGTGGCTTCCGCGTTTCGCGGCTTGTCTGTTCAGCAAAAAGCTGTCCGCTTAGAGCGGCCTGGTCCGCCTGAGGCGGCTAAGTGATCTCAAATTAACTTAGTTGCATCCGCTTGACGCGGCATATTCTTGCGTAATGCAATACTGTCGCATGAGGCGGCATATTCCGTCTGAGACGGCTGCGCTCAATAGAGACGTGGGTGGTCAACCCACTTGGGCCTTGTCCAGCGTAGCCGGTATCGGTGTCCCTGTGCGACGGTGGTACTGCAAGGCCTTCGAGCGAGGCAAGTGCTCAATGGGCTCGTGCGTATCCTCTGAAGAGGCGTAGCCGTACCAACGGACTCGATACAGTAGTTCCCCGTCAGGGGCGTAGCCGTGACTTACCAGACGGTCAATGACATATTCCTCATCGAGAACACTCCGCTCTGTGTGCGGCTTGCTCGAGGAATCCTCTTTCGAGGCGTAGTCGTCGCTTCTCCCGTCGTGGGCATCGTCATTCATGATCGGCTTCCGTCCTGATGGCAGTACATCCTGTACGCCAGGCTTTGGTCTTCGTGACCATGGTGCGTTCCTGACAATCATGCTTCCAG
Source organism: Gracilaria domingensis (assembly GCA_022539475.1). Classification (NCBI taxonomy): domain Eukaryota; phylum Rhodophyta; class Florideophyceae; order Gracilariales; family Gracilariaceae; genus Gracilaria; species Gracilaria domingensis. The sequence continues at coordinate 88,702 of VCMS01000269.1, read as the reverse complement.
ATTCCTGGTTCTTCTCCCCATGCTGCTGGGCTGTGACCGTGCTTCGGTCTTCTCGAATAGCGAGCTTCCGGCGTTCCGGCACAATCTCCCGTTGCGACGGTGAACGCTCCGCAGAGCGGTGAGCCAGCAAGTGGTGTTCTGGCACGTGCCGTGGCGGCGGTTCGCCGCGCGCTGCGGTTTGCGACACCTGCGCCTTTGCATGGCTGTCAAGAGTCGATTCAAATTCGGAATTTTTTGAACCGTTTTTAGACGGCGCCAGGTCTGTGGCTGGCACATGCTCGGCTTGCGCACTGTAATCCTCTGTTGGAGGCGGATCTCCCACGGAGCTCGACACTTGGCGCGACGTGCACGCGTCGTCAGTGCTTGAGTGCTGCCCACTTGCTGTGGTTTCACTGTTCGCCACACTGGTGGTTGATTCCGTATTTTTGACGGCTTTGGGGCTCGGTGCTGCACCAAAATCTCCCGAAGTCGGGTCTGCCGTAACAGCACGGTTTTTTCGAACTAACCCTTCTTTCTCCGGACTTCCGTCTTTTCGATTCACCATAGTGTTGCCTTCCACCTCAACCTTCCGTGGTAACGGCGCGTCCTCCTCTTCCGGTCTTCCGGCTTCAATCGTCAACGAGGTGGCGTCCTTTTCAGAAGGCCTCCGCGAAACTGTGCGATCCCTCCGGCTTTCCGGCTGCGAATCACGTACCACATCGGTACTGTGTTCCCGTTCTTGGGCCTGCAAACGTAACTCCGTCCGCGACGGCGGTGGTGAGCGAGAGTGATCTTCCTCCTCTTGAGGCTCCCGCGGTAGCTGCGCGTCGTTCTCTTCTTTCCGGCTCTGCGGCTGTGTGTCGCGCGTTGACGTGCATTCATCACGACTTGCGTGCGATACAGAGGCCTGCGAAGGCGACTCCGTCGACGACGGCGACAACGAAAAAGAGCGACCTGCCTCCTCCCCCTCCTCAGTGGGAGCGTCGGGGGTGGCGGCGAGTATCCCCATAGGGGCCATTATCCGCGTGTGCACATGTGCGGCATTGGAGACCGACCGGTCAGATTCCGGCTTAGCAGGCAAATGAGCAAGTCCGCGATCCGGATGGGGCCACACAGACGGTTGAGTGCGAGTACCCGCTGCGGCGGCTGTTTCCGTTTCGACGGCTGTTTCCACAGTGGGTGCGGTAGGGGCCGACGATGACGGTAGCGATTACTGCGAAACAGGATTTGGCGCAGGCCTTATGCGATCTAGCGACAAACGCTCGTGCTCTCCCTTGATATCAAGGACAACCGTTGTGTCGGTAACAGCAATAACCCGGAACGGGCCGTCCGCGATAGGAGAAAGCTTGTGGCGCTTCTCCTTCTCGGGGTTGTAGTACTCCTTCCGTACGAAGGCATAGCTACCTTCCCTGATCTGAGGGGCATTCTTACGCACTCTAGCGTCAAAATTCCGCTTGTATGCGGCCTGTGACTTAGCGATATTCTGCCCAACTGTAGGGATAATGTTCTTGAACCAGTCCTTCCAGGCGTCCCTGTGAAGACGGGGCGACGGGAACTTATCCAAAGTTGGCTGTGGCTCGATAGCCACCGAAGGTGGGACGCGTGATAGCACAAGCTCGAACGGCGAGATCTGAGTTGTGCGATGAACCTGCGTATTGTAGGCATATGTCACCGCATCGGTGTACTGATCCCATTCCGACGGATGCTCGGCAACAAACGTCCGCAATACGTTGAGCATCGTGCGGTTAAAACGCTCAACCTGCTCATTACTCTGGGGATGATATGTTGTCGTAAACCAGTTTTGGATCCGCAAGATGCGGCATACGTCCTGAAAGAACTTGGCCGTGAACTGCGGTCCATTATCCGATAATAAGTCAATCGGCGGTCCGTAGACAAAAACCCAGTGAGTAACAAAAGCTTGGGCGACCGCACTAGCAGTAACCTTCTTTAAACGCACAGTCCGTACCAGCTTAAAAAAGCGGTCGGTGATAACAAGCAAAAACCGGTTTCCCCGGCGGGTGCGAATAAACTCACCGAGTAGATCGATCGCCACAAACTCCAGTGGAGCCCTAGCAGGGAATAGTACCAACTTCTTGAAATACTTCCGCAGCTTGACGCGGTTCTTCGCGCAGTCAGAACATCCACGAACAGTGGCATACGCGTCGAAAGCCATTGCTGGCCAGTAAAAGTCCTTCCGTAAGGTGTAGTACAACTTCCTGCCACCAGGGTGGGCTGACAACTTCGCATAGTGCGACAAATGCAGTACACGTGACTGAAGTGAGTGCGGAACCACAATCTGTGGCCTGTTTCCGAAAGTTCGGATTAGAAATCCTTGGTCGTTCTCGACGAAAGGCAACTGTGCTCCACCGTTTAGACGACTACGAATCTCCGTACAAAAACGGTCGGTGTGCTGCTCCCGGATGAGTTCCTCCGGCTTGATCGGTACGAAAGAGCCCGGTTCGGGTTGCGTGTCTGACACGGATAAAACAGCATCGTAGATGTCCCATCCTTTAGATTCTTCATCGGCATCGCTCGAGCCGTCTTCCGCGAGGAAGCACCTTATCTCCAGATCATCGACTAGCGCAGCTTCAGCCGCTGTTTCCAAGCGGGACAGTGCATCAGCCTGAGTGTTCAGGAGTCCTTTCTTGCAACGGATTTCGAAGTCGAATTCCGACAAGCGAAGTCTCCACCGCATCAAGCGGCCAGATGGCTCTGCCATAGAGAGTAGCCAGCGTAAGGCCGAGTGATCGGTAGGAACAATGAAGCGGGTCCCCATAAGATAGAGCCGCAGTGTCCGTAATGCCCCAGAAAACTGCCAAGCACTCCTTCTCGGATACCGAGTAATTCCTCTCGTGAACGTTGAGGCTCCTTGACCAATACCCAATTGGCAATCGCTCGCCATCATTGGTGGTCTGGAATAGGGCACAGCCGACTTGGTAGTCGCTCGCATCCGTATCTACTGCATACGGCAAACCAGCCCTAGGCAGGGATAAAACAGGTGGCGATGTCACCGCGTCCACGAGCGACGAGAAAGCCGCGGCCTTGCGGTAGTCGAATTCTTCCAGGTCGACTGGCTGTCCTTTGCGAAGAAGCTCGTTCAGAGGTGCAGCGATATCCGCGAAGTTCGGAATGAAGCGGCGATACACATTGCACAAGCCGAGAAAAGATCGGAGTTCCGTCTGCGTCCTCGGATGCTTAGCCTCTTTGAGGGATTTCACGCGTACTTCGTCAATCGAAAGCCGTCCCGGACGGATAACATGGCCGAGAAAGCTGACGGTTTCGGTAAAGAACTCACACTTCTTGAGCTTAAGCGTATTGCCTGCATCGCGTAGGACTCGCATCACATCCCGTATGTGGGTCAAGTGCTCATCCAGGTTGCTGGAGTAGACAATGATGTCATCCAGGTATACCAGGCAAGTCTTCCACTTGAAGCGGGCTAGCAAAATATCCACAGCTCGTTGAAAAGTGGCTGGCACGTTCGTTAACCCAAAGGGCATCCGATTGAATCGGTACAATCCTTCATGACAAACGAAGGCTGTCTTGTCACGATCCTCAGCCCTCACGGGAACTTGCCAATAGCCCCAATTCGCGTTTAGGGTTGTGAACAACTTCGCGTCGCCCAATGAATCGATGCATTCATCCATTCGTGGGATAGGATACACATCCTTGACCGTAGCCGCATTCAACTTGCGGTAGTCGATGCAAAATCGCCAAGACCCGTCAGCTTTGGGCGCGAGCACCACCGGCGATGCCCATGGTGACTGAGCCGGCTCGATAACTCCAGCGCGGAGCATCTTCTCTACCTGAGCCTTCTCCTCCTCCCGAGCTGTCGGTCCTGCCCCGTAAGGGTGCTGTGAGATGGGCCGAGTATTCGGTAGCAAATCAATCCGATGTTCGGGAATACCAATCTTCCCGAGGGAACCATCCCACATGGGCGTGAACTCTTTGAGCATATGCCGCAATTTATCGCGGTGAGTCTCTGGGACATGACTGAAGTCCAGAGACTCAAGCTCCTGTACTGCCTTTTCCTTCGTGTTAGCAGCACTCAGGTCCGTATCATTACTGTCCGACGAGGTCGGCATTGCCTCCTTCGACAGGCTGCGGTTATTTGCATCCGACGAAGTCGGCGTAGCATCTTCCGACGAACTGTTCGGTCCAGTATTCGGTTCGGAATTGTTCCGTTCCGCCTCCCCCTCCTCAGCTTCGAGGATTCCGAGAACCTTGGCAATAGAAACCTGAGTAGGCACTATAGCCGCAGGGTGCTGAAGCAATGAACAAATAACTTGGCTCCTAAGCAACCGTTGAGGAAGACGGCTGAAGTTCGCAACCAGCACCTGAAAAGGCTTCTCGGGTTCGACGAAAACAATCCCTTTAGCGAGGGCAATCTGATGCTTCTCCTGTAACGCAGGCAACGGTTGTACCGTTTGTAAGCCACATTGTGGAGACGTCACAGTAACCCAGACCTGTGATTCAGGCGGGATGGAAATAGACCGAGCTACTCGGAGCTTTGTAGACTTCCGTTCATCGGCTGTAGGCTTCTGTGCCGCAGGCAAAGGGACTTGCTTCTTCAGAGCCCGGCGCAGGGGACGCCGAACGATTGGTACAGTAGTCCCATCTTCCATTTCGATGGTTCGCTCCCGCGGTCGAATTGCATCGACGAAGCGGTCACAGAAGTCGCAGCCGAGGATAACCGGAGCAGCGAGTTGCTTGCAAACCAAGAAATCGAGCTTCGCCACGTAGCGGCCAAGCCTGACGAGCAGGTCTATTACTCCCACAGTCGAAAGTGGCCGATTGTTCGCATCCGCTATATCAATCTGCGGCGCCGCACGAACGCGAGACCGCAAGTGCGGCGGAATCATCGATTCAACCAAGAAATTTGGCCCAGCTCCTGTATCGAGCACGGACAAGTGCTGAACCATGTACTGGTCGGAAACACCTAGGTCGGCGTAAACTTTGTAGTTACGTTTCGCCATGAACAGGACTCTATCCGGGAACCGGCTGTTTTTAGACCGTATCAACGGGCGACGCAAGACACCAAGGTGCTCAGAGTCCACGTCTGTAGTGGCCAGTTTCCTCGAAAGGATTGTGACCGGGGAGCGAGGCTTCTCAGCCTCAGGTGCACTAAACCCCGTCGCTGGGGGCGCCTCTCCATTGCTGGGGGCTGCCTTGCTCAGTTTTTCTGAGCTTCGCCGCCAATCTGCGGAGGTTGCGATTCCGCAGGGGCGGCTACAGTTCCACCATTCGATGGCACCGTTTCCTGGTTTCCAGGCTCAGTCTCCGCCTTCGCACGAAGGTACGATTTGTCGGGAACACGTTCCCGCTCGGCGGGCGTCAACGACTCATACTGAGGCACTATCTTCGCCATGTCCCGTATGGACATTAAGCAATTCGGAGCGATGTGCCCTGGCCTGTAACAGGTATGACAAATAAGGTGACGGAGAAGATCCGCGTTGGGCGGCCGGCGCTCTTGTCGAGGAGGATACGGGTCCCTCCATCCAGGGCGTTGGCTTCGATATCCGCCAGAGTGCGGCACGGGCAATGCCGGGACTTGACGTCCGGCGTACAGAGCGGGGTCTACGTCCACTGTAGACTGCTCCGTCGTCGACGGCAATTCCGAACTCGGCATTGAACCATCGTCCTGTAACAGGTGTGGGTTATCATAACCCCCTTGAACAGAACCTCGCGAGTGAGGCAGTGAAGCTTCCCGGCCTTCTACATGAAGGAGTCGGCGCGTACGCGTCTTGATACCAGCGCGTGCTCGAGCTGCATCTCCCACAGCCTGGGCAACTTGGACTAGTTCCAGATAAGTAATCCGGCGTTTGTTCTCCCGATAACGGGCAACCAGTGTCCTGATCGAACGATCTAGGCCATCGACGAACATCGTGCACCGCTCAGCTGCCGAGAACACGTTGCCACATCTGTGGAAAGCCTTATTGAGGCGGGTCGAATAAACGGTTTTCGACTCTTCGGCTCCTTGCTTCGTCTCTCGCAGCGCGAGTATAGCACCTTGTATCGCATTGCCTGTTGCGTAAGAGCGCAGGAGATATTGTACCGCTTCCGGCCAGCACGTAACTCCTCCCTCAGAGGCTTGGGTCGACCCACGAACCCAATTGTACTGGTCTTCTGCTACGTCCGTCAAGAAGTACGGCAGCGCAATGTAGGCCTGTGCCTCGCTCATCCGAAGTACATCGGCTTCCGCCACGAAGCGGCCAAGAAAATCCAAGACAAGAATTGAATCTTCCCCAGAGAACTTATGGGGCTTCAGCGTGAGCTCCATCTGTCGGAGATGGTTTCGTACCTTGCCAGTCCCACGTGGGGTTCTCTGTGGCGTCGTGTCATCAAGCCGATAATATCGGTACGATAGCAGCTTCCGATACAGTAAGTTTGTCGGCTTCAATTCCTTCAATCCCAGGTGTCTCCGTCCTTTCGTACGGCCTCGTGCAACACCAGAAGTGGCTTCAGTAGCCCGCGAACGGGATGCACGATAGCGAGAGCGCTCTTCCGCGCTGTCAGAAGAGTCGGTAGACGATCCCTTTTCGGAGCCCTCCTCATCAGAAGAGGATGAAGAAGACGAGTCAGACTCAACCTTGACCTTCTTCTTTGCCGGACGATCCCGGGAACGGCGCGAGTACTGAGAACCCTCAGAAACCGGGGCTCCCGGCGCAACAGCCTGTTCTGAGCATCAGATACGATGATTTGCTCGACGGTCTCCAGACGGGTAGCCAGGCGGTCCAGGCGTGCGGTAGCCTGCTCGTGCAGACCAGCCGACACCTGTAGGTGTTCCATAATCTGGTTGACATCAGACCGTAAAACACGGACGTCGCTCGAAACATCCCGGACACCGGCTTCATCGAGCCGTTGCCGGAGTTTCGTAATATCCCGGATGAGGCCCACTTGGGAGTTCTGCAGGATGCGAACCTGAGCCTCTAATTCACGGAGGGTATACTCGTCGGACCGCGACGACATAACGTCAACCACTGCGGCGGCATCAGCCGCAGGTGCGGTTTCAGTTGGCCCACGAGTGGGTGGGGTCCCGTTATCAGAACGGAGGCCCCGGGAAGCCGGTTTCGGGTCGCCATTGCCTGGGACATCCAGTGCGTCCTTCGGCAACGGAGGCAAACTTGCCGGCAAGCCGGACGACCGGGCACAGAAGCGGCACGTGGCGCGCTACTCCTGCGACGGGACGACATCGTTAACCGACACAGTCGGCCAATTGGCAAACAAAACAACTTACGAAAACGGACAATGAGAGAACTGTGAGAACGGATATTCCCAACTATCTGGGCTCCAAACAAACAAACCAACTCTAATAAACATTGGCCAATAAAGCCGATTCTAAGTCGGGAGACCAGTTGGTGGTGCAAACCCGGTGGCGGGAAAACAACAGCCGCGTCGCGGAAGAACACCGACAGGGGTGTTCGAACCCTGCTCCCTACAGGGGTAGGCGCAGTGACAGAACCCTCCGATAGGGCCAACACGAGCCGGGTGTAAATCCGGGTGGCCCCGATCTGGGCGTGCAGTCGGAGGTGGAGGGGGTAGAATCGGCGTAGGTATCCGGATGGTTCCGGCGAGCCACAGCGAGTGGAGGCATCCAGCTCTACGGTATGGGACGACAAAAGATTAGCAAGCGAGCCGCACTGCGGAGCACTGACTCGAGATAACGGGAATAAGTCCGGAGGCTAATGGGCCAAACCTGTATGACAGGGCAGAGTATCGAAAAGCCGTAAGACGGAAGTAAGAACAATAGAATAGATAGTAAAGGTGCCGTGACGACGGATTAGTACTCCTCAGAGATGGAGGTTGGTTGATCAGCCCGGAATTGCGGCGGTATTCCCCAGGATGGGGCTTGTGACCGTGCGCAAACGGCAAGAAGATCAGAGCCAAAGGCCTCGTTGAGGTTTACTTCGCGTACAGTGGCGGCAAGTACCGCCACTTATGTACGGCACTTGAAAATATCAATTAAAATATCTAACTATCCGGCGCTGTCAGCCGATATACTACAGGTGTGCCCTAGTGGCAGGGTTGCCACGGCGTCCGCGCGATCGGACCAACTTGGCACACGTGTGCAGAAATACTACCCTTCCTAAGCATACCCCAAAATACGGGCACTACCCCAGTAGCCTCTCATAACCTGAGGTGTCGAAGCCGGTAAAGGATCAGCAAACGTTGTAAAGCACCTCGGTGCATCCCCACAAAGGGCGTTTAGCTCAACAAAGAGAACAGTGACCAATATTCAAATGACAGAATGAAGGCACAAGGATATTCATCAAACCTGGTAATAATCTCGCACAGCACGCCGAAAAGGATAACAAATGATCTATTCACTTTAGACAAACGTCACGAAAATGCCTTAATTTTTTTAGGGGTAGAATAGAGAAAGCACGCGAAATCAAACTATATTCTGAGTTCAGCTTTCTACATAAGACTCGTGAGCTCGAGACGCGATCACTAACACGGCTTGTAGAGGCAATTTCCTCCTTCAGGAAGAGCCTTCAATCTTCTCTTATCTAGCCCAATAACCCCCGTCGACCTTCTTTTTTGGCATCAACATCTCTGTTCACAACGGCTTGTATTTTTTTGCTATCAAACATCTTCCCGTTTTTTTGTTTTTCTATTGAGCGTTGAGTTCCTTTACTTCTATTTACAAGTCCTACTGTATTGCTCTTCGTTTAACTCTTGTGCACATTCAGGCAGTTTTAATTGTACTAACGCCCTTGCTTTGCTCACAAAATTTGATCGTGTCATGCATTAACTAGCTACTCCGCTTGTGTCTTTCTAGTAGGTTGTCAGTTTTGACGCGGACATTGCGATAGACCGTGTTGCTGTATTTCTGTTGTTCGACTGTCAGGTGTATTGCTGAGCTACCTTTTCTTCTTTTGCTGTTTAGGATTGTACTTTTGGGCTTTTTTTGTGTTGATATCTTTGGGTTTGTTACTACTCGCGCCGATTAGTATAGGTACGAAAACTTGCGTTTAAATTTTATGGTCTCTACAATTTTTTATCTTAGTTTTTTTGACACTTAATTTACGTTCTGTAAATATTAATGGCTCTGTACTTTTTAATCTTTTATGAGGTTCGTTTTGCATCGTTGCACAATTGCAGAGCAATATTTCACTCCAAAGCACATAAAAGATTTTCTATTCACTTTATACTATTGCCCAAAATTTACACTTCGGAAATTTGGTAAGCTTTTGATATCATGGGGTATGGCAAAGATCCAAAAAACGACTCTTTTGTAAGACCATAATTTTTCAAGTTTATACGCAGAGGGTGTCTTCTTTCATAGGATCGAAAATATAACCGGGGTGTTTTCAAAATCTTACATTCTCTGCAGATATGTTGCGGGAGAATTTTACTCGTTCATTGGTCCTATCAAGAAGCATACGACCATTCTCGATGTTACCTTGGGAAAGTGCGGAATGCTTTGAAAATGGATTTTCAATGAGGTAGAATACATTTATTATAATTGTTAGAGGTGGATTGTTTCAAAGGAAGGGAAACGATAAAAAAATGTTTTAAAAAGGCAATGGTGAAGAATATCACTAGAGTAGAAAATTATACAGTCGATTTTAGATATGTGCAACTTAGTTCAATTAGTTCAAATGACTGCCGTTAAACGGCAAGTGGAACGAAATTACTAAGTACTGCGTCTTGGGTCAATGTGTTTATTATAGCTCTTTGATTAAAATATCCGTTACGTTGCGTTGATTGAAGAGTATGGCTAAATCAATTTAATTAATTGTAATTTATCTTTTTCGTTCGAATCTTGCACTGAAATTGAATATGATTTAAGGAAGAAGTTGTCGAGAGGTATTGTGACTATATTTATTTTATGGTTAGAATGCGAGGGATAAAGATGGATAATGTGCTTTTACTGTTTTAAAATTATATGAACATAGCATATTAGTTACATGTTTTTATCTCAATTATGAACAACAAATAAAGGAATGCCTTTATAGAGCAATAGAGAAAAGTTTTATTACATTCCAATATCGTACATAGACTTGTCTAAGTTTGTAGAGAGTTGTACACAATCAGGGTTTAGATATTTATGTTTTGTAAATTGTTATATTATTGTTGTGTATGATATAATTTTTAGGTTATGAGTACAGTTTTGTATATGTTGAGAAGGTACTTTGGTTCAAAAATTCTTCTGTGTTAGAAGTAAAGAGCGAAACAAAATGAGAGAGTCGGTGGATCTTTCTGGGGCAGATGTTTTACTGTCATTGTGTTCTATGATGTCAAAATCGTGCTATTATAGTGTTTCAGAAACTCATTGGGAATGCAATTTGAAAACAATTTATTGTGATAAAAGTATTTAGTTTTTTGCGGTTAATGACTTAAAGACATCTTTAGGTACCACTAAGTTTGAGTATAGGGTATGTTTTATATCCTATATCGTAAGTTCACTGTGTTAAGTTTGGCTTTGGTGTGAAACGATGGTTGGTTTGAGAAGAATTACTACTGTGCATTAAACGCTTCTGCAACGCGGAAGGAATAAAAAGCGGCCAGCAAAAAAATATACATTTGGTTCTAAAGAGAAGGTCGCAAGGAAACTGGGGAAACGGAAACCCACAAGGAGAAGCAAACACTAAAAGGGGTTGTGACAATGGTGGCAAATGGAACTGCATTGGAAGGGTTGATTACTAAAATGCTCAGGGAGGCACAAACCTCCTTAACCAAACGTACAAAGTTTGGCACCACCGACACGATAAAGAGACTTTTTGTCCCTCAAAAAACACAATTAACAACAAAATTAGGTCTGAAATTTGACAATAGTTTAATTTTATTATATATTTTCATTTTTTGGGTGCAGATGATTGAAAGACAGAAGTTTGGGTACAACTGGGTTTGGGTATAGAGTACAAAGGTACCTGTGGTGCATTTGATATCCTATATCCTCGTGCTGGATGCAGATTCAAACCAAATTTCATTGCTGGTTTTCCTCGTGTGGCTTGAGTGATATAAACCAATCTGATATGAATACACAAAGAGCGCTTTGAAAGCATTGTATCACGTCTCCTTCAACATATTGCATTCCAGTTTTTCATTGTACTACATTCTTTCTGTGCTTGTCTCCCAAACTCACAGCGACAGGGGTTATCGTAAGTTTGTTCGGGCGAGAACGCGACAACATGGCATGATGCTATGTTGTCAAGCAACTCGAGGCCAGTTTGAAGCAGTAAACAATCGAAATTAGAAATTTGCTGTAGTTCCTGCTCATCGGATGAAATCCTGTTTGTCATCATGTATGTCCGTTTTGATGATTTTAATCTTGCTCTGGTCCTTATCTCACTATATAAGAGATGTGGCAATCTACTCCCCGCTTCCTTTTTCCTTTATTGGAGACACATTTAGCTTATCTTCTCGTTTCGCGTTGAGTTTACTCCCATCTTCAAATAGCGCCCCAAGCTCCTTCTGCAAACCAGTTCGAAAATGATCCAAACCCTGTTCGTAATGCTCATTCTGGCCAGCGGTGTATTCTCTTCAACATGCCCCGTTTCTCTACCGTTTTCGCCCTCAATTGTAGGTCGCTCAATTGAAATAACAACGCCATGCGGTCCGACCTATTTCACATCTATGTCATCAGTGTCAGTCAATAACACTGATATTCGTTACAGGCCACTTCAGTCTGACTTTCACTTCGAAGAGAATCGATATGAATGTCCGCATCAATTTATTGTGAGGATTGGAAGACAGGAACCGACATTCATAGAACTTCCTCGTATTGCGCTCCCAGAAGATATCGAATCTTATATGCTTAACGACTACTGCGAGCAGGAGCAGCCAAGTCATCAGATTGTTCTGAGGCCTAGAGGCCCAACGCGCGAAAGGTTTGCCATGGGGATGAATGAGACAATTGATGGAATTAAGTTTCTTCGTGATCACGAGTGCCGTCTAACTGACGCCTTGCCCATCTTTCACTTCGAAGAGCATCTACATGGTTGGTTAGATGGACCAATAACATATTTGCTTGGCGTGGCATACAACTTGAACTTGTGCCTGCACTCGTAAGATAAAATGTAGTGGAATTCTTCAAGCCACTGTGTCATTTAGCTTGAAGACATGGGATTGCTCTTGACATATCAGATGTAGAAAAGTGCTCGGATTTGAGAGCTACCTCTTCTCTTAGTATCAGTGACGAGTTTCATTCTCTCTTGGAAGAAGGGCTGTACCTTCCGCATGGCCACCAAATCCTTAGTTGTGTTCTGTAAAATGTTTATTGAGCTTAATAGGTACGATATTTGCGTTGCTCAGAACTGAGGCTTGGTATCCAAGGTATTTGGCGGGCAATCAAAACCGAAGTTTATGTGTAGCAGGAGACTGTTTTTCGTGTAGCACTTTTACGCAGACTCAAGCTCACCAGAATTACGACCGCTATTAACTATCAGACACATGCTCCATTGAAAAGAACCATTTTGAGGACATCGACTCTACTTTGAAGTGCTATACAGATAGGGTCAATACTTCCCCGAGTAAGTGCATATTTCGCAGTATGGGCGCTGCTGACGAAAGCAGGTGGCAGTGAGAGGCGGCAAATCCGGTAACAGCCTTGTTCGCGCAGCATCGTCTGGAGAATAATTAGGTTCAAAGCGCAGATATGCCGGTGGAAGCGAGGACCATTGGAACATGTTCAAAATCATTTCATTTTGGGGGGCGAACTGAAGAGGACGAACAGTCTACCCTAATAAAACATTTGAATGGGGTTTGGGTTTGAACACTTCCCAAATTTAGAAGTAGGAGACTGCGAATGGTTGATTGCGAACCTGAATTTGATCTCAATTCAGAGATCAATTGGACATACAATAGCGTGTTAATAGGAAAAGAGTCTTCAGCAATAGCCACGAGCGATGTCAGTCCACGCTAAGCCGCACACAAGTCAATCGTTACAAAAATCTTGTAACAGTTCGTGTACACGTACATAACGTTTGTAACATTACATTGCGATTAGTATGAGTTACATCAACAACCTCGTGCGATAACCGGGCACTCGATTGTTGATATAACTCATACAAATAAAAACTCAACAGGCACATTAGAGTAAGTGCTTTTTCCTGCACTTCCCGCAAGAATTCTCGGTCCGCAACTGCAGCTCTTAGAGCCAGGTTCCTATCCTTCCCTCTTAAGTATCCGAAGGATGCAAATACGGTGAATGTCCAGCAAGTTGTGCCCTTGGCGTAGATTCTGAGAAGTCTTTTTCGTCTGTCATTGATGGCACATCGTACGAGCGCATGTTTGGCCAAGCTTTCCCTCCCGTGATCTAGCATGCAAATGCATACACCGAATTTACCGACACCAATCTGTACGTTGCTGCCTTTTGCTGCATATCCTATAGACTGTATACAATCGTTACTTACACTGGAACGTAAGGCGGCGGTGAGTCACCGCTGGTGACAAAGGAGCTGCACTAGGGCCGCGGCCAAAGTTATGTGCACTGTCCGCGGCTGAAAGAATATTTCATCCTTCCCACTAAAGCTTTCGTTCCAAATATATCTTCTTCCTGCTTCCCAGAAATTCCATTATCTACCGGCCGGTGAGATTCTGTAACTGAACTCCAAGGGGTTTCGAAAAGTTACAATTACTTGCAACGCTCAACCTTCGTTTCCCCGCAGATAACTGGCACGAATTATGCGAGAGCAGTTCAGCGGTGGTCAGCCCAGTTATATGCTTCTCACGGAAGAACTGCAGGGGCATCCAAGATCACTTGAGATACATTTCATGAATTTATGATAGTTACATATGTTGTATATCACATAATAATAACGAAGCTTGTGGTTGCCAAATCTCACAAAACATCTTTGAAGCTCCATCTAACGAGTACAACCTTTCGGGCAGTATCACTTCTCACACTCGGAGCATCGCTTGAGAATTTGCAGTCTTCACCTGGGCAAGGTAGCCCTATTTGGATTGAAGTCAATTCCCTGCAACTTGAACATAACGAGGTCCCTGTCGGAATCCATCGACTTTAGGTGCTCTGGCTTCGTGTAGAGCTGGATTACGACGCCACCGGACCAGCAAGGCGCAGTGTCCCTGGGCCCAGTGACGCTGTTTCATTCGACGAGGAGGCCTGTGTCCCCATTCCTAGCCAAAGATATCTATACAGCACCAAGAAATTGAGCGTCAGAAGGCTTTGTGCCCTCTGACCTCCTTTCTGATCGCGAATCTCCGCGATAGGATGCCATTAATAGTTCTTATAGAATCTACTTTCTATGTGTAGCTAGCTTCTAAACCACGGAGCGTCTTGAAGCTCGAACTTTTGTCTAATTAGGTCTCTGTAGCACTGTTTGTTTGAATTAGAACTGTCCACGCTCTTATTTCCTATAGCCTGCCTCACTCAAACAGATCGCATTCCTCCGACCTCCAAGAGTCTCAAACCCAACGAGATCTATACCACGATCTGGAGTACACCAGCAGTGTCTGTGGCTCAAATCCCATCACGGAGTACCACACGCTTATGCTACGCCTTGAGAGAACGGTCCTGCAGCTCACAGCTGTGGCGGTCAACCGCCGACGCCTTGCCCTCACACAGGAGGCCAACGCGGCGCTCTAGCGAAAACGTTCCGTTATTTCATAAATGAAGGCCTCATTCATTCATTCATTCGTACCATTCGTGTCTGCAGAAGCTACACTCGGAAAGCCCTCTCCGAGCAGAAGGCTTTCTTGTAGACAAAGAGCCTGTATTGCCCTTCTCGCTTTGTATCGTAGACAAAGTGTGTCTGTGTTGTACGCTTGATCGTATACCGATAATATGTGTAAATCTATCTAATGGTCCAGAAAAGTTGCCTGTTACTTGATATACGACTTGCACAACGACGACCATCCACTTACGAACCTCTTGAGCACGTAATTTTATGCCAAGTCAACGCCCTTTACACATTAGCCATGGAAGCTATGACTTTACGCATCGACCGTGCAACAATCTACTCTTTCCCTTAGCACAACAACCTGTGTTCATCATCATGAAACTTTGCAACAAGTTCGTCGAACGAACCGCTACTGGAATAAAGCGGCTTCCCTCTAATGATTGAGCAATATAGACAACAATCCTTCAAAACTATGAAATACTTCAGATATCCATGCCGACATCTTCGTCTTCCACTCCAGCCAAATACGTGGAAATGATCTCATCGGCAACATTCGACGCAGACATATCACGCAGTGCTGCAATGTTCTTCAGGCGTTCCATGATCTCATCGCTAACTGTGAGACGTGGTCTTGGCTTTTTACCCTTCTTCGCCGGAGCCCCTTTCTGGTTGGCAGAAGGGTTGTTGCTGGAAGATTCTCTTGGCGATCCGTCGTGAGTTGCAGTCGGACCAGAAGCGGTGTCCTTCGTCACAGATGAAGTTTCTTCTTCCTTGCCATTTGAGCCAAGAACCGTGATCTTCGCAGGTCCACGAGCGACGGTTACCTTCGCTTTCGGCCTCGAACTCATCTTTGCTTCAAACGCGGGCGCAGATTGTTCAGCCGTCTTAAGGACAGCAGTTGCCTTCTTAACAGAGTTGCCTTTCACGGGAGCTTCAACCACAGCGCTCTTCACCACCGTATTTGCGGTCATGAAGTTTTCGGAATACAACAACAGCTCTTCTTTTCCCATTCGGAAACAGAAGTCCCCGAACGTCTCTCCCTTTCTTCTCTTTGACGTATACATCGCAAGTATGGGAGACAAAACACTCTCGAAATCTGTTTCCTTCACTTTCTCCAAGTACGTGAAAGCGAGTCGAGTTTGGTTTGCTGCGCCACCAAGCCATAGTTGATATGCGTTTGGTCCAGATCCGACAAAACCAAGCTCTGCCATGTACGGGCGTGCACATCCGTTCGGACATCCAGTCATCCTCATGGTGATAGGCGTAGTTACGCCATGCCTTGCGAAAAGTGCGTTCATTCTCTCAACGACAGCTGGCATGAACCTTTCAGCTTCAGTGACGGCCAAACCGCACAGAGGTAATGCAGGACATGCCATTGAAATACGATGATTATCGTCATATTCTTCGGCAAGTTTAACCGAATGTTCCTCCAAAATTGCTTCGATTCCATTCTTCTGGTCAGGAGTGATGTTCTTCAGAATGATGTTTTGATTGGGAGTAACGACTAGGTCGAATTCATACGCGTCAATAATTCTACGAAGCGCTGTTCGCAACTTGAAATCACCTGCATCCTTAATGCGACCATTCTCAATGAAGAGGCCTAAGAACAGATTTCCATCTCCTTGCTCATGCCATCCGAGCCAGTCCTCGTACTTCCATGGCTTAAGTTCCCTATAGGGTTCGAACGGCTCTCCGAAATAAGATTCAACAAGGGAGCGGAAGGCGTCAATTCCCAGGCGGTCTACCAAATACTTCATTCTCGCGTTGAGTCGCACGCTACGGTTTCCGTGATCTCTTTGAGTCGCTACGATGGCCTTAAGAGCTTCCCACAATTTGTCTGCCGAAACATATCCAAGATGGTCACCAATTCGGGGGAAAGTGGACTCTTTTCGATGGGAGCGACCCATGCCACCACCAACGATGATATTATAGCCAATCACTTTCCCTGTTCTATCTGGGATACACACAACCCCAATGTCCTGAGTGTAAATGTCGATAGAGTTATCACCAGGAACGGTGACACCAATCTTGAACTTTCGCGGTAGGTATGTCTCGCCATATATCGGCTCTTCATGGCCGTTGAACACCATACCGTTTCCATTGTCGTAGCGCATGATCTCGCGCACCTTGTCCATGTCCAAGTCCTTTTTCCAGAACTCCAATGTAGCCGCTTTTTCGCCATCTAGCCAAATTTCAGAGAAGGCGCCAGTCTGGGGAGCGAATAACTCGCCCAACATACGAGACACAAATCTGGCATGGGAGTAAAGCGGGTTGGTGAAGGGGGCCGGCGTGCACATAACATTTCGAGAAAGATCGCCACATGCCCCAACACAAGATCCACCTGCGTTCATAATTGAAGAGAAGACATTCTTGAGATTGGCCTTCAGCACACCATGAACTTGCCAAGCACAGCGAGTGGTGGCTCGAAGGGTGTTGTTTCCATACTTTGTCGCAATGTCATCCAGGACCTTATACATAGAAGCAGGGAAATCACCGGCTGGCATCTTCAAGCGTAGCATGAACTGATACTTTTTCTGCATTCCAGGGGCGCGGGCTTCGCGATCATCCTGCTGATACGACCCATGGAACTTCATGATCTGGATGGCGTTCTCATTGATAAAAATCTCGTCATTTGCGAGTTGCTCTGGCAAAGGATAACGAAGCTGCTTTGACGCAGACTTGAGGCCTTCTACCTTCGACAACTTCTTGACGCTGTCGGCCTTGGGCTTCGCCGCAACCGCCTGTGGACGAGAGGAACGCGCAAGCGAAAAGGGAACAAAAGAGAACGATGGTCAGTGTCCGATACACGAAGCGTTGCTGATTGACGCAAGAAACACACCTGTACGACGATTCCGTGCGAATGCAGCACGGGCCGGTGCTGCTGCGGCGCAGGAACATGGAGGCGCTGGCCATGAAAGGCCGTGGAGGGCGAGAACGGGAGGAAAGCAGGACGCGCGTTCATGTGGACAACCAAGTGAAACAGGCGCGGCGAAACAAGAGCGAGAGATGCCGCGCCGAACCGCGGCCGGGCGGCAGCTCGGCGGAACGCCTCAAAAGCGCCGCGCACGGGGGCGGCGAATCTGCAGACGCGCCACGTGATCTGGCGCCTTCGCGAATGAGATCGCACCTCGTTGCGACGCGCCGTCGCGCATCCCGCTCGCGCGCCAATCAAAACGCCCAGGCAGTCTGTAAGCCGTCCCACCCGGCTTATAGCGCGCCACCGGACAGCGCGCCATACGCCGGGAGCCCTATTTCTACGGTGGACACGTTGTAGATACGCGCCTGTAGATACGCGCCTGGTGCATGCGCCATGCATCTGCCCAGCACGCTCGCTGATCTCGGCGCGCGCGCCCGCATGGCGCATCGAAGCGCCGCGTCGCCGACCCGCGAAATGCCTTTGTGCGTCGGAGGCTCGTCGCCCCTTCTGCTGCTGCTGCTCGCTCTGCTCGCCGCGCGCGACGCCAGCGCGTGCGAGACGTGCTCGCAATGTGATTCTTATGATTACTTCGACGCCGTCGACGCGGAGCCGCATCTGTCTCCTGGCCACACTCGTTCCGTGTTCGTGCCTCATTCGCACGCGCTCATAGCGCCTGACTCGCGCGTGTACGGCGCGCCGCCGCCTGGATGGAGCGGATCTCTTACCGCCGCCGCCGTCGTCACGCCGGCGCTGGGCGCCCATTTCAGCATGTACTTGGTGAACGCCTCTGCTTCGGCCATTTTGCCTCAGCCGGTGACCTTTCCGTCTGCGCCATCCAATCTGGAGCGTTTGATTTATGTCTTGCTTGGAGCTCTCAGTGTCACCAATGGTTCAGTCCTCACCTCGCTCACGCCGGGCTCTTTTGTATACGTCGCCCCGCACGACCAGTCCTTGTCCATTGACGTTCCGACTGAAGCTCATTTTGTGCAGATTGATCGTGTCAACACCGTCAAGAATACTCCACCTTCCGTGATTGGCTCCGAGGGCGATATACATCCTGAACCGGTCGCGGGCGAAGTTTTTGAACTTCGTCGCTTGCTGGACCCTTCTAATCCGGCATACGATTTCAACATTCATATCATGGATTTTCATCCAGGAGAATATCTCAACGTGAAAGAAGTGCACTACAATCAGCATGGACTTCTCATGCTCCAGGGGCAAGGAATTTATCGTCTCTCCGATTCTTACTTTCACGTTGCCGCGGGGGACGTTATATACTTGGCTCCATTCGTCTTGCAGTGGTACGCGGCGCTTGGAACGCAGCCCACGCGATATTTCCTGTACAAAGATACCAACGCTGACCCCTTACTTCACAACCACTACCAAAGCGCCGTAATAGAGTGATACTCACCCCAACACGTTGCTGATGGCTTGTATCAATTCCTCACTACCCGGCCGGCTTTTGAACTCTTGACAAAGCTTGTACTCGTCAGCACCATCAACTCTACGCTCGCTGCCAACTTTCAGCATTGACGAATCTTCTCCAAAATACCTCCACAGCTGCCACGGTCCAGGATATTGTCTCAAAACTACAAATCTTCCGCCGGATGCACCTTCAGAATCTTGCAGCGCAAACGGTGCCATCATAAACGCCGACTCGTACCGCATCATTTCCATAGGAAGGTATCCCCCAAAGCCTAATAATTTGTAAAGAGAATCTTCTCGAGGTTGGTTATGTACTACCACGTGTGCTTCGCGACCATGGGCTTCGCGCAGTAGTCTGCGAAATTGAAGGACTCCCCGTCCAGTCGGAGGATCTATCACAACCACCGAACGCGCATCATGACGTTCCTCAGCACCCAAAACGTCAACCGAAACGCCCTGAAACTGCGAACGTGCCAACCACTTCTGCACGCGAAGCGCCCCAGCAGACCCCGACACCACGACCTGCACAGATGGTTCCGAGTCCGATAGCAGAGGTTGCACGGATTCTACGAGTGCGCTGAAAACCACCTCTGCTGCCGGGTCGTCAAACATTCGTGAGAGGGTCTATGGCCGCGAGTAAGGTGTCGACGCATACTCGACGGCGACCGGATATCAGTGCAGTTCGAATGGATTGGCGAATTTGAGAAGCAGCAGCTTTGGCATCGGACGGAACGCCAGCCGGTACCGCTGCACAGTGTAACGTGAAAGCTGCTACATGGCGGGAGCGCCTCCTGTGGGTCCCCATTTGGGCGGCAGTTGAATTTCCGCGATGGTTCATCATGCGCACGGTGCGCTTTGATGAATTGCTCGGTGACTAGCAGGTGGGCAGTGATGGTGAACGACAGGGTCAGCAATCGAGGTGCACAGTGGGGCCCACTGAGTGGGCGCCAGGGCTTCACGTACAACAGATTGCCACGGGTGTGGCATTCGTACCTGGCATGCCTGGCATCTATCTTTTTTCGCGGGAAATTGTCGTCCGAGGATATCCTAACTTCTCGCTGTCTTCTCCGTACTTGCTTCCCACATTGACCACTGCTCCTGACGAACTCACGAGTAGACGTTTGCTTCGCCTTGAACATCTCCTGCTCTTCTCAAAGTAGGTACTGTGATTATTCGCTTCATCTCAAATCAAATCAAATCCCCCCGGCAGATGCGTCGATCAGGCGGAATTGTGCATTATCTTGTGCGCAACCATTGAAACCGGCTAAAGAGCCGCCATTCTACTCCAAAGCGAATCCTGTTTCCTCTCACGACGCAAAACGCTTAGCTGTGGTTTTTGAACTTGCTTTGCTTCCACAATGTCTTCAGAAGGTCTGCTCTGGGTGGACAAATACCGTCCTTCTACGTTCAATGCACTCTCGTATCACCCTTCGCTCACGAAGAACCTTCAGTTGCTGAGCAATGCAGATATGCCACATTTACTGTTCTACGGTCCGTCCGGTGCTGGAAAACGTACGCGAGCTCACTGTGTTTTACGCTCACTGTTTGGACAAGCCGTCGAAAAGAAAAAGGTCGTTCACAGGACGCTCAAACTGGAGAAGAAGCAAGTCGAAGTCACGACCGTGGCTTCGGCGCACCATATCGAAGTCAACCCATCAGAATCGGGAAATAATGACCGTCTCGTCGTGCAAGAGCTTATCAAGGATATGGCTTCTTCTGCTCCTCTCGACGTGAAAAAGGGTTTGAAAGTCATTGTCATGCATGATGTTGATCAAATGAGTCGACTTGCACAACAAGCGTTGCGGCGTACAATGGAACGATACTCCAAAACATGCAGGGTTATCATGATTGCTGAGTCTGTCACAAAGATTCTTGAACCGCTTCGAAGTCGCTGCGTCGGTATTCGTGTTGCGCTGCCTTCCACATCGGATATCGTTTTGGTGCTCCAGAGTGTTGCCCAAAAGGAAGGAATAACACTTCCGGAACCACTCGCTCAAAAACTCGCTCGAACGTCGGATCGAAACATGAGGAGAGCTCTTCTACAATTTGAAGCTACACGCGTATCTGTGGGGGCCTTATCCCTACCTGCAGAAGCGCAAGTGATGTTGGGTGATTGGGAATATGCATGTCAAGATCTGGCTGTGATGCTTACTCGTTCACAGACTGCATCTCAATTGATCGCCGTGCGAAAGCGTTTGCAAGAGCTTCTAGCACATGCGGTACCGGGAGATGTAATTCTTCGTAGATTGCTGGAAGAAATTCTTAGGATTGCTGATGATGAGATCTGCCCTGAAATATGTAGAGTTGCAGCCAAGTTTGATCGCAATTTGACGAAAGGAACGAAACCGATCTTCCACCTAGAAGCCTTTTCGGCTCGCTTTATGCAAATCTATGCTACTTTTTTGAAGCAGCAAGCGACAATGATGGACGAAGGATGATGCGGGTGGTCGAAACGAATTTTCTACGTTAATCATCGTTTTGCCTCGTAAACTATGTAATAACCTTCCAAGTTGATTACACGACTTGCCCCTGCAGAGACAATGTCTTGTAGCCGACAACTGCCCCAAAACTAGACTTGGGGGGCTTTTTCTTACCATGCTTAAGATATCTGGATGCCTGCAGAATCGAACAGTTCTTTTTCTGTTGAAGCGAGTACGATCGGAACAGTGATTGAAACTTTGGCGTGATGACCATGACAATAACATGGTGATTACGAACATCCGTGCTGCAGATCCTTTTGGTTACATTTGGGCAAGCGGCGAACGTTTTTCGCGGGCGTTTCGGGCTTTCGACGAAGAACATTTCAGAACGTCGATAGAGTACTGCGTATGTTGTGACTTGATTGTACATTGATTTAAGCGTTCGAAGGAGAGAGAACAATGAAGAGATGGAAGGCTGTCAAGTCTGAATCAGAATAACATTGATCTGCAAGGATTCACTGGGTGAAGCTGACCAGTCGGCGAAAACATGGGTACAGCACACGTGCACTTGTCTCTTCACCGTATGCGTTCCTCGATGAAGGTAGACCAGGTCTGATTTGGATTCGGGGACAGTCTCGGCGACAGGGCCGCGACACCAAACTTCTATGAGATACTCCTAGATGTGCATAGAGACGCAGCGCTGTTGGAACGTGTCCACCCAGGGTGGACGGACGCATTGGCAGAGGGATACCGGGCAGAGGCAATCGCGACTGGCGTTTGTGACAAAGGGTCGTTTTACAGTTGATAGATACTGTCTCAAGAGGTGACCACGTTGGTCACGTCACCTCTTGCGAGAATGCAGAACGAGATTTTTGATTAGATAGTTGAACACCGGGTGCGCCGGCGGAGAGAAGCGACGAGTGATGCTTCGGTAATATTAAGATGGGATTGAAATACAAGTGGAAAGAAACTTTCGATGATTTGAATTTCAACCACCTGAAGTACAGATAACGAGAGAGGAAAGGAAAATGAATCGATCCCTGAAAGAGGAAACGAACTGATAGATTGCATGAACTTGTGCGCTGTGGTAAGCAAAACAGGCACGGGGGTCATGGAACGCCCAAGATGGCGTCAACTATGCTCTGGTGATCGATGAGAGTTCTGTTACCTCTTCGGAACCATAATATCCAACCCTTTGGAGAAAGCAATTTCGTCCGCAATTGCGTGCGTTGGGAGCGTGAGTGAATCCATCTGAGCAGAATACCGACATCCATGCGCTTCGTCATGAGGCGCTCCACATTGAGCGCATCCTCTCGGGTGCGGAACGAGCGAATAACGGTGGGAAAGTTCTTGTCCTGAATGTCCATATACGTGAGCACAGCGTCAGTGAGCTGGCGCGCAGCGCGCATCAAGAGCGGGATGACATTAGTGAAGGACATAGTCCTCATGAGACAGACAGACTGCGACAATTCAGCACGCGCCTCGCCAATAGTGGCAGCGCGCTTTTCCAGTGATGAGCGATCGGGAAGTGCATCCGAGTGGGAGGCGTACACCCACGGAATGAGCGCCTCCTTCTCGAAGAGCAGATAGCGGGCCAAAAAGTCATCGAATACGTAATGCCAGTCAGTGAGCAGCGGCGCAGTGCGCGGTGACAATGCGTGCAGCATGTCGTACAGGTCCAACAGCTCAGCGCGGATGGCGTTGTGAGGGAGCGTGAACACATGGTGGTGCCAGAGAGAGGGGTGGGGGTGATGTGGGAGGTGAGTGACGGCGGGCGAGTGGGCAGTGGACGTGCGTCGAGGCGTCAGCGCGGAATGAACCCTGCGCGGGGGATTTGGCGGAAACACGCGGTCCGGCGGCGACTCATTGTGCGCCGGCGGGCGCAGAGCGGCCAACGAGATAGCCTCGATAGAAGCTTCGGCAAAATCGTCGTCGTAGACCTCGAAGTCGGGCGCGTCCATCTGCATGGCGCTGGAGCTCAATCGGGACGGCGGCGGACCGGCGCGGAGAGGCGGAGCGCGAGGTGGCGGGCGCGGGAGGCGGGGGGGGGGGGGGGGAGGGAGGACGGACCACAGAGGCGGGCGGCGGCTGCGCAGGGGGATGCGCGGGTGAGCGCGGCACTGGACGGGCGGTGCGCACGCGCCCAAATAGTGGTGGTGCACGCGCATGACGTCAAGCGCTGGTGCCGCACGCCGCGCGTGCACGGTGCTGCATGAGTCGCATGCGTCGGGCCACCGAGCGGCGCGCGGCTACCGCGCGGCTACTGCGTACCGCACCCAGTGGCAGGCTGGCACTGCCACTGGCAGCGCGTCGCTCGACACAAGCCGCGTCGCGCTTCTCCCCGCTGCAGTTGGGCCCGCCAACTTGTCGTCGACGATCCTTCCAACCCGTATCATCACCACGCATCGTCCGATATCCTACGAAGGTATCTATAACCACGCCGCTTTGGTTCGAATTGCTCGTCTTAAACGTTCATCAGCATCCGTTCAACGACATGGGCGGAGGGTACGTGCTTCCTTCCCCAGGCAATTTGAGCGCCCCCTTACCGCCACTAACCTGCTTTTCGTCCCCGTGCCACCTTGCAGAAACGGAGCAAAGTCCGCCACCAAGCGTGAGCGCAACGCCGCCAAGGCCAAGAAGTCTGGCAAGGGGTCGCAGATTGCCTCCAATAAAGGCGCAATGAACATTGTTTGCACCGTGTGCCGCGCTGTAAGTTGCCTGTTTCGCCATCCGGTGCTATCGTACGTTCGTGAGTGAAACCGCTGTTGTGCTGACTCTCTTTTCGAAAGACTTTTATGTGCACTATGAAGGAGGCCTCTCTCCGCCAGCATACCGAAAGCAAACATCCAAAGCATCAGCTCACTGATTGTTTCCCGCATTTGCAGACGGCGGATGCAAAATAAAGCCGCGTGTGCTCGCGCCAGCTTGCTGCTGCCAGCTATCTGCCGCCAGCTGCAAAGGTACATCCTCTTTTTAGATCATCGTACGTTCCTGTCCTTACTTGATAAGCATATGTTGGTGCTAGCTGTATAACGGAAAGTCCGTTCGTGGCGGAATTGGGTTAAGAGGGCTACCTGCGGAGCGAGCTCATATACAATCCACCAGTAGAATCTCTTATGCTGTCTGTTACAGATCAGGGCTATCGCTAATTAGAGCTGTACTGATCAGCATTGCCCGCCAACCGCCAGCGCACCGCTTGCTGTTACGCCCGTCTCGAATCGAGCAACGGTGCGCTCGAGCCAACTCCTGTTGGTAAGTACCAAAAGTAGCAGATCCGTGAAAACAATATGCGTGTGGCGTTCAGCAATACAAGGGTAGGCGTGAAGCAATCTTGTATGTTTCGTGTTTAATCGGTACGCCTGCTTCTATCACTATCTGCAACAGCCACGCACCGCAGCCAAGTTGTCATTGCGTCGCGTGACGTAGACAGTGTCAGATGCCTGGCGCTTGCCACTCCAAAATCAGCTTGCAAGGTATGGCGTGGCTTGTATTTCGCACAAGTCTTGGTTTGCCGCCCCTCTGCTCTGTGAGCAACTGCTGATTAACGATGCATGCTCCATAAAATCGTTTGTAGGCTGAACTGCCCATTATGATGCGAGAGCATTTCCAACTGATCTCGAACGTTACGCTGAGTTTGGGAGACTCTGCGGAAGGACGAGACGTTCAGTACAAAGATAGAGCAAACGAAACCAGTAGCGATACTTGCTTCCGATATGTACCGTCGGTACCGACGGTACAGAAACTACACTGGCCTGCTCATCCTTATGACATGAGACCTCGTCCGGAATCGCACGGTGGCGCATGGATCCGGCAGCGCCGCCGACACTGGATTCCAGTGACCGGAAAGACTCCTAAACTGAGGGGGATGACAACACTCCGCATCACAGCCTTATGCCACCTTCCGTCGATAGGGACGCCCCTGCCTGCCTTGCAACACGAACGATCAGCAGTCGAATAATTGGACTCGAATTCATGTGCATTGCACGTGGCATACGTAGTGGTTCCCGGCACATTACAGCGTTCTCGGCGTTAGCTTTGTAGCGGCCGAGCCACTTTGCGTCGAAAAGTCTGAACAGAAAGTACGAAATTTCAGCCACGCTCTTCCGCCGCGCCGGCAGCCGAGCAGCCCGGCAGCGTTGCATTTAACCCGGCGCCTTCGTAATCAGCCATGGCCGTCCTCCCGCGCTCAGCATCTTCCTCGACCTTCGCCTAACATACCCATCTTCGCGCAGCGCCCGTCTCCCGGTCTCGGCCGTTTTTTAGCTAAACCTGTTCCATTTCATCATCACGAAGCATCTTTTCTTCCACTTCGCACTCTTTCGTCGCCCCCACTCGCGCCGTTCACAGCGCGCACTTCCTCACTCCGACGTCTACTCTTGCTCCTCAACGCTTCTCCGCCGGTTTTCGGCCAGTTTCTCGAATTTTCCAAGTCCGTTCACGAGCTCGTCGTATCTATCCTCGCTTTGCATTTCTATCCCTTCACCAACGAGCAATTGCCCGTCATGTCCGCATCACAAGCGTCCGCCCAAAACGCAAACTCAACGTCCCTCCTACAAAATCCTTCCGGTATTGTGTCTCATGTCCGTGCCCTCCCACAACAGTCGTCTCTTGAAACGCGCACGCTTCCAGAGCCCGATGACACCCAAGAGCAACCTCCAGTTGCCCACTCTTCTCCGCAGGAACCAAAAGTCCCTGTCAGTCCGACAACCCCGACAAATAACCCGTCAATATCCATTTCTCCGAATGCGGTAGACGACGTTCCAAACTCACTTCCAACTCAACAAAATCCAAATCCATCTCCTACGATGCCTGCACCCGTGCAGGTCGACGCCCGAACCCCGTCGCAAGCACCTCCGGCTTCGCCCAAAGCTGACTTGAGCGCGGCGAAGGCCGATCCTGGCGCACAAACACTCTCCGCTTCCAACGAAACCGTTTCGAAGGTTGACATAAGCCCTCCTCCAAACCCATCGGCAGCTCCATACTGCCCCGTGAGTGTCAACCCATCTTCTCCAAACACGCAGCCGACCATGCCAGAGCAAGCAACCGCACAGGGCCCTCAACAGGCGGGGTCACACTCGCTTCCAAGGGACGATGCCCAGAGCGTCACAGCTAATGACGCGAAGCAGAATGCAGACGTCACCTTTGTTCAACCTACACAGAATACTACGCCGTCGAAGGTAGGACCTTCTATTCTTTCGCCACCCTTGCTTCATACTCCAGAGGAATCTACTGATTTGCCACCTAATTCCACAGTTGAACAAACAGTGTACAGCCCTCAGCATCCGTATGCCGCGCAATCCACTTCGGACCACAGCACCCAGCCTACGCAGAGTGTTACACAAGGGATTGCTAATAGCCAAACTACGGTAGATCCAAAGACTGGAGAAAGAGGAAAGGACGAGCCACCGTCTACAACCCCCGCAAAGTCAGTTTCGCAGCCTGCAGAATCATTCCATAAGGATTTGGAGGCATCTACTCCCCATCCAACTCATCACGCTCCACAACCATCTGGGACACAGAGTAAGCCTACTGCATCTGCATCAACATCACCTCGTCTTCCAACAACGAACCGACCCTTACCGAGAAACCTTCCCAAGTTCGCCAAAAATCGTCCAAAAAATGCCCGTGTGTTCATTGGGAACTTAGCGTCCGAGTACACTAGCGCAAGGGAGATTGTTGAGATCTTTCACAAGTATGGGACTCTCATCGAAGACCCAGTCCTGCGTCGGTCGTTCGGGTTTGTGCAGTATTCCACAGCCGAAGCAGCGTCCTTGGCAGTTAAGCATGAGCAAGGTCGTATCATTGGCGGTATTGCTCTGGACTTGTCCATTGCTGATAACAGGGAAGTCAAGAAGGGCACCCACATTCAGAACAACACTCCTTTCCAGCACCCCAAACCCCATGCTGTCGGGCAATTCTCTCAGCCCCGTGGTCGCGTTAGAGATAGAGACCATGCAGGATCACAACAGCAGGGCGTTAGAAAAAGAAGGCGTTCTGTCTCCCCTAACTCAGCCCTTCGAAAAGGAGGTGTTCACCCACCGCAGTATGGGCGGCATCGACCGGACCCCAAAAACGGTATCTATCTCAGAATCCTATGCATGAGTCCAACGGCAAAGGGTTACGCTCGTCACTGCGAGAGCACGTTCAGAAACATGACCGGTCTTAATTCAGATATCCTTCACATTGTAGCCACCAACCTTGGTGAGGCACTTGGAAAGGCCATGCGCGACGCCATTCCTTACGTCATGGTTGTAGCCTCTAAGGATGTGGAAGCAGGTACCTGCACAATTCGAACATTAGAGAAGACAGGCTACGAGAAGTCTGGTCGAGGCAACGGTGTAATCCCTCTGAAAGAGGCCGTCGAGGTCTGTTTGATCGAGCGTGGAATAATTATGCCCAACTCAGTGGCCAATCATTACGCCAACTCTGGACCTGTCCAAGGAAACATGGGCATGAATATGGGAAGCACGATGCACCCGAGTATGGGTGTGAATACCGCAATGCCAAACAACAGACCTCCATGGGGTATGCAGGCGGGAGTAGGTTCTCAAGATGGGAAATCAAGTTGGGTCAATGGCCCTCGGCCTCCGCGCGGAGGACGCAACATACAGACAACTGGTCCGAATATGGGCAACTTGCCTATGCACCCTCCGCCCCCGCCACCATTGTCAAGTATAGCGAACGGTGGAAATGGAGGCTATGGATATGATGTGCATTCAGGTAACGCTAGTTACGCCCAGGTAGGTATGCCTGGAGGACGGGATGACAACTATAGTCGCCAAGATTACATGGGCTCACAGGGCTCACAAGCTTTTGGTGCTGACTATAATCGCAATCCTCAGGCATACAATGCCAACGGAGTGGGCACATATCAAGAAGAACAGTTTAATCCAGCCAACAACCGCGGAACGTTTGGAAACAGAACCGAACATGAATATGACCCCGCGGCTGTTACTCCCACTCAAAGACCCGGGGCCGCTATGGCAGACGGGTACAATTGGAGCAGGGGTTCTGGTGGCCGCGATATTGGTTATGGAGGGATGACGGGCGGAACCAACGCCTCCACCTCACAACGAATGGGTCCGTCTTACTCAGCCGGTGGACAGTACGGCAACCATGAGTACTCTGACGGGCAATACCAGGGCCAAGGTCAGGTACAGTTTGGAAGCTCATATGACTCTAGGAATCCGTACGGGAACGTGGGTACAAACAATACCCAAGGTTATGGAGCTTATGGTGGTTCTGGTGGTTCTTACGGTCCTGGAAACGATACCAGAGACCAGTATGGTTCCCATTCGCTCAACACGCGATACGGTCAGGGGCGAGGTAATTCTCAATACCGCAATTCTGGATGGAACGAAAACGGGGCCCCAAGACCGATGAACAACCACATGGGGGGATATTACAATGCCTCGAGCGGTATAAACAGATCCGGAAGCATGCGAGGTCAAAATGAGCCCACCGCCGATAATCGATATGTTGAGAACGAGTTCAGTCGTAACAATGTCAACAATGAGTACGGGGGTCCTCAAAATTATGGAAACCGACAGTCTGTTGGTGCATCGGGTGGGAATGCCTCAGGTGCTAGTGCTCCTACACTCAATACGGGCGTTGATATCGGAAGGTTGAATCACCTCATTTCAGCCTTTCAACAGAAGCAAGCAGCTCAAAGCATTGGGCCGGATGGTAGCTCAAGAGGGATGCCAAGAATGAGTGCCCGACGCGACGGTGTCCCCCCTCCCCCCCCACCCCTACCGTCAGCGTCAGGGGCACCTGTTCCCCCTGTTCCGCCTCAAGGCGGCGTATCACATCTACTTTCTGTCCCGACTGTGCAACAAGCTTTGCAGCAAATCGGAGGGGCACGCCTTGGTTCATATTCAATGCCTCCCAAGGGTAGCTCCGGCTTTCCTGGTCCTTACCACGGGAATCAACAACATGGTGTTCCGCCGCAAGGGGGACGCCGTGGACCAGGGTACTACCAACGAGGATAGAAGGCAGGTGCTTCTACCAGATGTTCAACTGATATCGCGGTATGTGCCTCGTTTTCATTTAGACGGCTGCAATCTTGAACAAGGTGATGAAGCATTCTGTTTTCTGCCTTTTAGGAAACAAGTTGTAGAACGGAACAGAGCTCCGATCTTGTTAACGAAAGTTGGCGTTTGCATTATTTGCTTTTGTTGTGCAGCTTGTTTCTTATGTTTTCGTGCGTAGTCCAAAACCGTGTGACAAGGGAGAGTCTGAATGAATCGAACCCCGTAGATACCTGGAACGTGCCTGATGTGGAATGGATCAGTGCGCACACCACGCATTTTGGAACGGTACGGCCGACTCTCCAGTAGGAGATGGACCTCACACGTGGCGTTCAAGCGTGGTCATGATCACCAAACAGTCAGAAACCCATGGATGGTTGCTAATGGGCATTAGGTTATGCTTCTCGTTCCCTCGTATGCCAACGTTTCTCCGTGAACATTAGGTATCTTTGGTACTACTTGTTTTGTAAATCACCGTACCCGTCTGACCTGTTTCCTGGTAGAGTTTAGGTGACAACTAACTGGTGCTCCGAACTCGAAGTTTCTTCAGCCTTTGTTCTGGTATTCATTTGGAAGCAATCCAGTACATCAGATTATTGGATCATGAGTTCGAGTGCGTTTGTCTCTGGGTTTGTTCGGGGCTACGCTCCGCATCATTTTAGTTTGTCGTGCAGCAAGCAGCCTCTTAAGGTTGCATATTCGCGGCGAATTCAATGCTGCCAACCTCCTCAGCCCTTGCAACCGCCACCGAAACGCTCTAACTCCGAAAGCAGAATAACTCTATCAGCTCGACCTCTGCGCATGACACGAAGTCTCGTGCCATTGGCGCTTTTCGTTGTTTTCCGCGCTGCTCCTGCGGTAGCGGCGCTTGGGGGCGCTCATTTTCCTAACCCACTTGTTGCTCCGTTGGACCCAGCCTCATTTTTATCTGCTCTAACTGCATCTTTTGCACTTGTACTCGCTTCAGAAATTGGAGACAAAACCTTCTTCATCTCAGCGTTACTGTCAATGAAACATTCTCGCCTTCTCGTTTTTCTTGGCACGTTGCTTGCACTCACAGCGATGACAGTTATTTCGGTCCTAATCGGTCAGCTTTTTCATGCACTACCCCCTAGTCTAAACACATCAATCCCATTCGATGATTATGCCGCTGTGGCTCTGTTGTTGTGGTTCGGATTTCAGTCAATTAGATCGGCTCTTAGTATGTCTTCTGGCGATGACGAAGAACTCCAAGACGCAAAGGATGTCGTTGCTGGACGTGCCGGAATTGGAGGAGGTGGTTTGAAAATCGTTGCACAGACGACGAGCCTCATTTTCCTCGCCGAGTGGGGTGACAAGAGTATGCTTGCGACAGTCGCATTGGCCGCTGCCAAAAGTCCGTGGGGTGTTATTGTCGGAGGAATCTCAGGTCACTTTGTTGCGACCGTGATCGCTGTCGTAGGAGGGAGCTTTCTTGGTAATTTCCTCTCGGAAAGAAACGCTAGACTCATCGGAGGTGTGCTCTTCTTCGTTTTTGCCTTTCTAACAATTTTTGGCATATATTAGAACTTTAGTCCACAAAACAAGGACTGAAAGCAATCATGATAAACTCCAGACTATTCACAACTCTCCCTCTATCAATGATGAGATATCTGCATATAATTCACGTGCTATACACTGTATAGTACACAGACGAAAAAATGTGTTTGACATCGTGTATGCTTACCTCAAAAACTAGCAGAAAACAAATGCGACCAGAGAGGGGTCTCCAATTCGTAACTAAAATTGAAGTCTCTCTTGTCTTCGTAAGAGAGCCCTTTGGGTTCTCTTACGAAGACAAGAGAGACTAAAGGGGTTTTGAAGTTGTTTTGAATGCATCTTCCGAATCTTCGGAGACAGAGATCAGAAAAGCTGGGTGTCTGCTTGCGATTGCTTCCAATGGTTGTCTTGAATGCAGCATTTTAGTATGTTAAACTTCAGCCAACCACATGCCAGATGTTACGGGCCTGGTGGCGCAACGGTAGCGCAGTTGACTCCAGATCAAAAGGCTGTGGGTTCAAATCCCATCCGGGTCAGCGTAGACTTCTTTTGACTCTCCTCGTCTTCCCTTCGTCCCCTTGGCACATCGAAGCAGAACGTAATGACCGTAGTTAGTAGATGTCCTTCTTTGTGGATATCGTTTTACAAACCGCACCCACAGTTCCACATTCAAATGCACATGGGTATCTGATATCTCGCACAATGATTCCTCATGCAATGTGACGGAACTATGTCACGTATGATGCCATAATATGTGTTTTGAGAGTAGCCTTCATGGGAATATCTCCTTTTTCTTGTTTAGCGCAACATACTCCATATGCATTGGAAGCTTAAGAAGCAAGAAGGCTACCTCCAATTTCTTATCCTTCTAATGATACCTTATGAGTAACTGATCTGGTAATTTTTTTGGCTCTATTACCAGGCCCGTATTTCTGACTGACTACTTTTGCAAAGTAGACAGTCAAAAGTCATGTAATTTCGCTCCAAGTCAGTCAGAATAGTCATGAAGTAGTCACTAAGAATTGAGGTAATAAAACCGGACGAAAATAGACCCAAACTTTGTTAGGAGACTATTATTTCAATCAGCATTTATCAAACAACATTCTTAAACAATTAGAAGACGAGACGCAGCTGCTTTTAGATGTGTTATAGCATTTTCGTTTTAGCATTCTCTAAAATATGCCAGTTAGGGATACTGATAGGTTCTCGAGGAAAGTGTTGAATAAGAACAACAAACAGTACTTTCTCTAATGAAGAGCATAACCGCCGTCGACTTCGTAACTGTCGCCTGAATATTCATTATTGACACCATGATCTCTCTAGTGATGCTATGCTCTGAGCCTTTAGTGTTCGAGGAGATCAGCTCACGGCGCATTTGCCGCCCTCAGACGATCAAAAACTGGATTCTAAGAGCTTATGACTTATCTGACTAGACTATATCGATATTGCTGTAGTCAGTCAGTCATGACTACCGTATTCTAAGCCCTAGTCAGTCAGTCAGAAATACGGGCCTGTCTATTACATTTTGCTAAACTCCCTTTTCTACATCTTGAATCCTGTTATTTGCGCTGCTCATCATGCTAAAGGTTTCTCATCAACCTCGAATAAAAGAATGTTTGATTCAAACTGAAGTTAACTTCACCAAATAGAAACAGATTGGTGTACTCCTTTTGCCTGTTTGTCACACTCAAAAGGTAAACCAGTTTCTCGACAAGAAACATTTCTTTGTAAGCAGAACCGGTCTGCGCCAAGTCTCGGAAACGTCAATTCGTGCCAAATCGATTTTCATAAGGACTAAGCGACGTTCGAGAAGCAGAGTGTCAGTCGTCCCGCCGTTTCTTGAACACCAATCTGCCGGATACAAGATGCTCCTCTAAGCTGCGAAGACTGGGAAAGCACTCCGGTTTCGAAGAGATCGTTTAATCAACAGATCTTTTCTAAACGTTTAGATCTAAACAAATGTCTCATTTGCTCCATTACATGTAGTCCTCTAAGAGCATTAGCACAATGAAAATAATATTTTCAAATGTCAAGCCCCCTTTGCAGATATAGTTATTGATCCGAGTCTCTCTCTCTCTCTCTCTCTCTAATACGGGCGCAGTAGTCCAATTCCTACATACTGCAGAGCGTTTCTGTTGAAAGAAACGCTCTTTCACTAGAAAACCCAGCACTCTATCGGGCCATTTCCTTATAATATCCGCTACACTCATTCCTCGACGATCGTGACTCGAGACTGGAAGAAACGATAGTTCAATTCTCCGTTCAAGAATAGCAAGAAGCACGAATATACCATAATTGGCTAAGAGAGTGTGGTACGGATGAGAGTGCTTAATGAGCTGCCTTTCCTGCTTCTTGCTTTGCTTCCGTTGGTAACGAGCGCAGGCTTTGCAAATGGAGCTTTATCGACTTCCGATTTGAACGCTCTCGACGTATATCTCACTGACAATTCAGGTTCTGCTCTTGAAAACCTTATCAGTTTCCTCAAAATACCATCGGTCTCTTCGGATCCGAGTCGAAAACAGGATGTCAGGATTGCCGCTGAATGGCTGCTTGAGGATCTCAAAAGTGGAGGTTTTGAGAACGTTCAACTACTGGAAACCAAGCTACATCCTTCCGTTTATGGAGACTGGCTGCATGCACCTGGAGCGCCAACAGTTTTGATATACGGGCACTATGATGTTCAACCGGAAGATCCCATAGACTTATGGAAGAATAAACCATTTGAACCAACTGTTATGGATGACCGCGTTTACGCCAGAGGGGCTACAGATGACAAGGGAAACCTCTATATACCTTTGACAGTTGCTAAAGCTTTTCTCTCTGTTCGGGGGGAATTGCCGGTGAACGTGAAAGTGCTGATTGAAGGAGAGGAGGAAATTGGTTCACCAAACCTTGTCGAGCTTCTTTCCACGCACTCCCGTCTCCTACGTGCGGACTTCGCTGTCAGTGCTGATGGCGGACAGCCCCTACCCGACGTTCCCGGATTATGTTTGGGGCTCCGTGGCATTGTTGCCATGGAACTGACCGTCACTGTTGCAGAAGCAGACATGCATTCTGGCATATATGGAGGGGGTGTCCAAAACCCTATTCACGCTCTTTCGCATCTGCTAAGCTCTCTGCATGATATGAAAACGGGTCGCATACTGGTTGACGGCTTCTATGACGGCGTTGAAGAGCCTTCCGCGGAAGAACGAGAAGATCTAAGTGTCTTTCCGCAGAGCGAAAGGGATATGCTCGGCCTATATGGTGTGAATGAAAGTTTTGGAGAAGAAGGCTTTACGTTTCTCGAACGGTGCGTTTTTTCTGCATCATCTGCACAAATGACACGCCCTTCTACCGTACTAGAGCGCATTCTAACCATGAACTCGTTTTGTCTTAAAGCGACTTAGCACTGCTTTACGTCCGACAATAGAAATTGTCGGAATCAGCGGTGGTTTCCAAGGCGACGGGATGAAGACGGTGCTACCGCGACGGGCCAGCGTAAAAATCTCATCCCGACTGGTATGTAGGAAGTTATCTACTCCCGAAACACGTGAGATGAAGTTTATTTGTACCTACTAACACTAACACGTGGAGTTCTTTCGCAGGTGTCTGGGCAGAGTTCGGGAAGCGTGCTAACGAGTATAAGAAAACATCTGCAACGAGAGGCGGAAAAGATCAAGGGTATCAAGCTATCGTTCACGAGTGTGGCCCAAGAAGCTGAAGGGTATAAGATGGAGAAGCGTACATTGCTGAACAGGATCGCAAGTCGTGTGCTGAAAGAAGTGTTTAATCGTGAGCCAGTGTTCTACAGCATGGGGGGATCGATTCCTGCGATTCTCTCATTCAAGCAGAATCTTGGGATCGACTCAGTGCTATTTGGCTTTGCAAACCAGGACGAACGCGCGCACTCACCAGACGAGTTTTTTCGTCTAGAGAGCATAAGACTTGGAGAAAAGGCGTACGTGCGATTATTCGCAGGCCTGGCTGAGATTAGAAGTGAAAAAGAGGAGCTATAGAACGCGTGAGATCCAAGGAGAAACGTTCGATTTAGTAAAAGTAATGTGGCGTTAAGATGTTAGAACACGCGTCAGCGGTGAGGCATGCGTGGATACGTAGTGATCTATCGGGGCGAGTGGAGCGGGCAGAAGTCATCTCGGAAGGTAGACCTGGGCCTCTTCAATGGCCCTGTCGCGTTCTTCTTCTTCCGCCTTGGCCCGTTTCTTTTGTCTGCAAACACCGCATTCCGCCAGTCAGTAGAGTGCGCAACGGTTGAGATGTTTTTGTCAAAGGCAGACCTTTGGAGAACGCACCGGTACAGCACATAAGCCACGGCGGCGAGCACGACGGAGATGGCAGCGAAGGCGAGCACGAGGATCACAGCAAGGCCGCGCGTGGTCATTCCGTCAGCTAGAAACAAGAGCGGGAACAGTCAGCGCAAGCGGATGCGAAGGTGCTAGGGGAGAAGGGGAACTTACGCTGACATGAGCAGGTGTAGTAGACGCTGGTGACGAGGGGGATGGGCTCGGTGCCGTTGCAGCAGCGGGCGCGAAGCCACCAGTCGCCGCAGGAGAAGTCAGCCTGCTTGTTGGTGCCGAAATGAAACGGGACGCAGGTGCGGGCGCACGCCTGCGGATCAAGCTCATCGCACTCGGCGCGCGCGGGCGGCAGCAGCGCGCAGAGGAGCAGCAGGACAAGCGCGGGCGGGATCATGGCGGGCAGAGAGGCTGCGTCGCGGAGAGGAGGCCGGCGCAGCGGCGCGCGCGGGCGGCGTACGCGTGAAGAGCGCGCTGCGCGTGAAGAGCGCGCTGCGCGTGAAGAGCGCGGCGCGCGCAGCGCAGCCGTCACGGCACACAGCAGCACACAGGCGCGGCGCGACGGAGATGGACGACGGGCGGCGCGAGGCCGGCGGCTGACACGCGTACGCCGCGCCGCGCTTACAGCCGTTGTTGCGCCGCGTTGCACGCGCCGTACCGCGCGTGCCACAACGCGCCGCTCCATCGCATCCATCGCCGCGCGTTTATGCTGGCGCCCTGCTCTCGCGCTTGCGAGACTCCTCGCCGCCGCCGCCGCCGCCACGCCGCCCCGCCCTTCTCCGCCAACCCTCAACCCTCAAATGGGCGCCGCCCTAAGCGCGTGCACCGGTCGCCCCGGCGGGAAGGACACCGATTTGCCATGCGTGCTCCTCGTCGGCTTGGATGGCTCCGGCACCACCACCATCCTCTACCACGTCAAGCACGGCAGGAAGCTAGAGACCATCCCCACCCTCGGCATGAACAAGGAAGTGGTCAAGGTTGACGGCATGGACTTCGAGCTCTATGACGTCGGCGGACTCGAGAAGGTGCGCGCGCTGTGGCGCACCTACAGCAAGGAAGCCAACGGCGTCGCCTATGTCGTCGATTCCTCCGATCCCACCCGCCTCCCCCAGGCCGCCGAGGAACTGAAGAAGCTCTTCTTCGGCGACAAGAAGAAGAAAAGCCTCATTGTGCCCGACATCCCATTGCTGGTATTCGCCAACAAGCAAGACCTTCCCGAAGCCGTTACGATCGACCAAGTGGCTAACGATTTAGAGCTTCATGATCTCCCCGTGCGTAACTACAAGGTTCTCCCCACTGTCGCTACCGATGGCACAAATCTGCGAGATGGCTTTAAGTGGATGGTAGACCAACTCAAGCTTTACGGTTACTCGTGACGCCCTCTGTGTGCGTTCTTGTACCTGTACTTGTACTTGCTTTTTGCGCACTTCTGCATCAGAATGCTCCCGAGTAGCCTTCATAACGCTATCTTAACAGCACCCAAACCCCGATGCTTCGCCATACACTCTTGTTCGCGTACGAGGGTACCGTGTACATTCAAACCCATTCAAACCCACGCGTTCACAACCTCCAATAAATTAGCGTGACACACGCTCTTGTCGTGCCCATCCTCTTATCCAGATGCTCGTCATCCTTTTCTTTGTGTACTGCAGTATATTCTCAAACCTCCTCAACCATCGTTCTCTTGATTATAATGTCATTGCCCACCATCAGCAACAACGTCCTGCTTGTCATGATTCGCCTTCTTCGAGTCCTCCTTCTTTGTCGCCGACTGCGCATCCAGCTTCGCCTGAAGGTCTTCCACTTTTCTCTCCAACTCCTTTAAATCTTTTTGCATCTTCTCAATAGTCACCGCGCTTTCTTTGAAATGCGAATTAAGCATACTCAGCTTCTTCCTCGCCCTTTCTCTCAACTTGCGTATTACCGGTTTGGACTGAGCACTAACTCGCTTCTCCAACTCGTTCAACGCGTTCAAAGGATTCCCGACGTCAGAGAAGGAAACTAATACTCTAGCCGCAGCCATGGCCACCATGCTTCGCTCCTCGCTCTTGCACAACCTTTCGACGAAGTCAAACACCTTAAGGCGATTCGCAGCACTTTCAAATTCCATTCCGTGCGTCAAAGCATACAAAAGCCCGCACCTTACTCGGTTGGGAAGCTTTAGGTTGGGAGGGCTGGAATTTTTTATGATCACTTCTATCGCCTTCCATTCACACATATGTCCTAGTGCGCTTGCTGCTGCAAGTGGTATTTCAAAGCTCTTGCCGCCCATGCGGAATTCTTCGAGGAACTTCTGTATAAGCTCTAAATGCTCAATCTTACGCATCTTGCCCAGACCTCTGATTGCCATGCCCATCGCACCGTAAGGGCGCATCATATCATGTCCCTCATGAATAAATTTTAACAATGCTTGTTCAGACTCCGATTCTCGGAATTCCCCAAGTGCAGACAAGATTGCCGGAGTTGCACGAGCATCAGATTCGTGGAAAGCAGCATCGATCAGTGCCGGTAAAGACTCCTTCCTCCCTGCTTTTCCCAGCCAAACAGCAATTGCAGATCTTATACCCCAATGACTGTCCTTCTTCAGAGCATCACGTAGTGCAACTCTGGCTCTGCGCGACCCTGATTCAAAGAGAAATTTGGCGGACTGGTATCTTCCAGCAAATGTCGGCGCATGTGAAAGAGAACGGATGTGCATGTCATCACCGACACCGTTCAGCTTGGTAAGGTTATGAAGTACTTTCTTCTCCGGATCAACGACCAACTGAAGCGGCTTTGCCGGAACTTTGTCAACCAGCTGCGCTGTACTCGCACCACTTTCCATTGTGAGAGTGTGGGTCTCCCATGTACCAGAACTTACTTCAATCGCAATATCAATCGTAATGTCGAAAAGACCAATACCTTTCTTCTCGTCTGCTTGAACTTGTTTCACAGTAATAGATGCACATCCACCTTTTGATGCGTCATAAGCGAACGAAACTTCTAGTACCGGGTGTCCTTTGCCGTAAAACCACTGATCAAAGAAAGAACAAAGCTGTTCGTTCGAGAATTCCTCAAGATCTCTTCGAAAATCATCAGCCTCGACTGTCTGCCATGCTCGCTTGTGAAGGTAATGCGAAACAGCACTCCAAAAAGTGTCATTACCCAGCTTGTTGCGAAGCATGTGAAGACGCCATGCCCCATTCGTGTACAAATGTCTGTCGAAAAGAGACCAGGAAGACTCATATTTCCTACATACAATTGGACGCACATACTCCAAGGTTTCAGCGAAAGATGTTTCAGCATATTTTGTGAGAGTGTTTTGAAACTCCTCCTCACCATTCTTATAATGATACCACTCTGCAGAAATCAGAGTAGCGAATGATTCCTTGAGGAAACTATGGCAGAAGTCTGAGCAAACAACCATGTCCCCAAACCAAGTATGTGCCAGTTCATGAACGACAGTGCTATCAACTCTGTGCGCTCTTTCACTTGAACTTCGCTCATCCAACATGTACCATTCGTCATACGATACTAATGAGCTGTTCTCCATGGCTCCACCAACGTCACCGACACAGAATTGGTAATACTTAGGCCAAGGGAGCTCAAACTGAACCTTATTCTCCATAAAAATTATCATTTCTTTAGTCCGACCGAAAGTAAAGGCAAGATCTTCTTCGGTGTATGGATGGCGCCCGCCTTTCACGCCAAAGAATTTTATGGGCTTGCCATGCTGCTCACCGCCACTTGCAGTGACGAACCGCCCAATTGCGACACAAATCAGGTAACTCGGCGTAATTTGCCTCATTTCCCATTGTGAAACTTTCTCAGGGCCTTCAATTTCTTCGGACACCAATTCCCCATTTGCCAGGGCAGTCAGTTTTTCTTCTGCAGGCGTTCGCAACTTGAACGACAGAGTAGTACGAACACTAGGGTGATCAACAACTGGAAGCCAGTAACGAGCTCGCTCAGTTTCATGATCGGATACTACCCAGTGTCCCTCATTCTCTCTGCTGAACAGCAGACCATCGACTGGGTCGACAACTTGGTATGAAACAACTATCTTGACCGTCTCATCCTTAGGTAACGGGTAGCTGAATACAGCTTGGATCAAATGCCCATCATAGGAGAATGAGAGCATGTCATCCTCTGGAGAAGTCACTTGCACTTGGTCGAAGTCTTCTGCGTGCAGAGTAACAACATGTGCCCCATGCCACTGGGCTTTTAGCGAATGCGTAGCAATGCCACGCACGGTTCGCTTCGGAATGGAGAACCTTAGATCAAGACTCAAATGCGTGGGACGCAGTGGAAGACGAGGTTGATAGTGGGGAGTAGCGTATGATCCAGAGAAAGGATCTGCGCTCGAAGCGAAATGAATTGCAGCACATGGCATGATGAAAAGTAGTTCGGGGTATAGTTGGTGCTAAACGAAATGATCTCCGCTGACAAAGCAACTTCGGAATCGAAAGGTACGTGTATCTAGATGATGAGAGCAAAGGCATTGTTGAAACGACGCAAGACTGGAGTACAGTTGGTATGTAACGAGGGCTAAGGATAATACGCGGGGGGATATCTAAGGATAGCCTTTAACCTTGGTATTCGCTTCGACAGCTTTGAGAGAGCTGGCCTTCCCAAGGCTATCCTTATATCCTTAGGATATCCTCCGCCCAACACAACCCAAAGGGTATCGCAA
Organism: Gracilaria domingensis; assembly: GCA_022539475.1. NCBI lineage: Eukaryota > Rhodophyta > Florideophyceae > Gracilariales > Gracilariaceae > Gracilaria > Gracilaria domingensis. The sequence goes on along the minus strand of VCMS01000269.1, from coordinate 48,861 downwards.
CATGGACCTCATGTGGCAAGACAGTTCATGCAGAAAAGTTCAGCGAAAGGATTTAATTGGACAACAGCGCCATCAGTACCGAGTCGGTACTACCGACGGATCATGCCAAATTTTGGCAACCAAAAGGTGGGTACTTCTGGTACCAGTGGAACGGTGTTGAGATCTTTATCAAAGGTTGCTGTAAGGTTCGCTCTCTGTCTCTCTGTTTGTGGCGTAGCTGCGGAGCGTTTCTGAAAGAACCGTTTTCTCACCAGGAAGGTTCTCCTTACAGCGTACAACTTGTTGGCTACAAGTTGTAGCCACGTACAAGTTGTAGGTGTATGTATTGATACCAACAGTACACGTAGCCTTTCTGGTCCGTCTTCCTAAAGGAGGGCAAACCCTGTAAAAACTTTGAGAGGATCACCATGATCATCATGATTATCATGAGGTAAAATGATGTAAAGCTAATGCAAAATACTCGGTATGCTGGTAGTTGTGGCTCCATTCATGAATGCATTCCTCATGACCACGAGGAATGTGTTAAAAGCAGAAGCTGAATTTCCCAGCTCCCTCCCTTCTTTTCTTTTACGTCAGCTGTCCTTACGTTATGAGGCAGCAGTCAGCTTCCAGTTGTATTAGGAATGTCGATAAAGGTGCAGTTTCCTTCCAAGCGTCACCTCGTATTTTGCTGTTGCTCTTCTAAGGTCACACCTTGGTCAAAGGCCACCGAGCATCACACCCAACAAAACACACCAGTCTGGACTTCTGCTGCAGAACGAAAATCATACATCACTTCAACTTCTTTATGACTTTGGCCGGGTTCCCGACAGCCATGCAGAATGGAGGAACATCTTTGGTGACAACAGAGCCAGCCCCAATTATGCTTCCCTCTCCGATTGTGACTCCTGGAAGCAAAACAGCTTTACCTCCGAGCCATACGTTGTTCTCAATTTTAACAGGTAGCGCCATTCCATGATGCCTCGATTCGATGTCCTGTGGGTGAGTTGCAGCGTATATGTGGACCCCTGGTCCGATAATAACATTATCTCCGATGGTTACTTTCGCACTACTCACCCAAAACAAAAATGTTGAGAAGGCACATGAGTCAGTACGTTTTCACCAGACAGATAAACATCAATCTGCTGCGCGATCGGATGGGTCATAATGAAATCAATTCCATTGGTGTGAGTTAATAGAAAACATCGTACACGTACCCGTCTAAGATTACAAGGTCTACGTTACTATAAAAATTGTTGCCAATCTCTATGTTAACTCCATAGTCTACCCGCACCGGAGGTTCAACCACTGCGTATTGTCCTAAGGCGCCAAAAATGTCACGCAAAAACTGAACTCTCTCCTCAAAGTCTTTTGAGTACCCAACATCGTCGTTGTACGTTTTACACAAACGTTTAGCGTTTTCTCGCATGGACGACAAACTCGGCTGGGAAGAGTCATACACAGCTCCTGATATCATTTTCTCGAACTCGCGATCTTCTTCGATCTCCATCTGGTCCCAACTGAGAGTCGTGATTACCGACTTAAGGAAGCTCCAATAAACTGAACAGAACTAATTTGTCACGGGAGGGTGAGCCCGGCTCGCGGTCTAAGTGAACACTTAGACCGGCTCGCGGTCTAAGTAAACACTTAGACCGCGAGCCGGGCGGCTAAATGTTCTAGTGTCTATTCGACAATGGCCGCATACAAGGCCAAAATCAGTCAACATCCTGTTGAAATTTGATTTAAGTACTGAAGTGTTTTAGTGCTTTTCAACTCATATGTTACGCAAACCATTAACTGCCTTTAAAGAAAATCCTAACTTTAGCTCTCACTATCGATGAGAAGCGTAAGTTTGCATTCGAGAAACATTTAAGATGACTGGTCATCTGACCAAACAAGGCTAGTATTATGGAAGGAACTCCAAAAACCTTCTTAGCTAGAGACCCTAACCGCTAGATTTCTACCAGTGACATTCTGATAGAACAGGCAAACAGGCCTGCCTCGCGACATACGGAGCAGTTTCAGGTAGTTAACTAGAAGAAAATCGGTACGCATGCGAACCCTGCTTGGCATTTCATTGTTTGTCGTTAATCGAAAGACTCTTTAAAGACGTTCCCACGTTCTCTCTCTCTCTCTATTTATGGGCACAATAGCGTAATTCCGGCATGCCACATAACGTTTCTGTTGAAAGAAACGTTCCCACGTTCAGAAGCGCAGCAAAAGTATGCAAGGGCAATAATGGAATAAGGTGAGCCCTTTTACGGCAGAATACTTGATATACGACATCAAGCGACTTAGTAGATTTTGCTTCAAACTTCTAGCTAGAGAGATACACAGTGTTCGCACCATGGACGCGTTGCGAAATATGCCGGGCAGAGAAGAAAGGCATTGAAAAGCTTACCCAGAAACAGTACACCTGTCTGAACACCAGTTGGCGGTAATCACTCTGCCAATGTTAGTATTCACCCCACCCAAGTCACTAGATAACAGTGCCATCCTTCGAGTATCATCCAAAGACTATCCTACTAAATTATGAACAGCACTCATTCTCATGGGAACGCAAAAAGCCAGCCATGTTCCCACCCCTTGCATCCACTCAACATGACCGAAAGATTCGATCCATTTGTAACAGGGCTCTTTCTTCCATGATTACCCCTGCATCAAACTGAAACCAACAATCCGAATGATGCCCACAGTCAAAGTTCGGAAATAGTCGGCCCTGTTGATCTGCTTTACTTTGTGCTCCATACTCACCAGCATGAGACTGTTCATTAAGATTCTGGACCCAAAAACATTGTCCTCAAGAGTCTCCGGGTGCTTGCCGTGGCGGATCCAAAATGCAGCTCTCGCAATCCGTTCTCTTCCGTCGTGCATTAATTTATGGATGGAATTCCATACGCTTCACAGTTTTCATCTCAGTACTCCTCGAAGTTCCCGAGATTCACGGAAGAAGTACCGGAGCCCCCTTTTGAATGGACATGAAACCATGCGGTTGTAGATATACATTTCTTCTGAGACCCTGTTGATCGTGCTAACGAATTTGTAGCTTGCAATGGTTTCACGGAAATCTTCAACAGCAACTAGGTCATTTCCTCGTTTCACTCTAATGCTACCTCTGGATGTAATCCGTATTAATCCCCAAAGACACAGCATAATTCAAAATATCACCAATAACATCATGGTGATCCCGTCTGAAAACTTCGCTTCTGTCATGCAGCGTACGAATCACTTCCACTACAACTTCAACATCTTTGGATGTTTCAATGAGGTTCTTCAACAATGATAGCGCACGTTCAATATCTCGGTCAACGATATATCCGCCTTCCATGAACCATCTTGCAAGAATTAGCGCAGCGCATACGTTTCCCTTTTCCTCCCATGCTTTTGAAAGCAATTTCAGGGCAACATTCCCATCACATGCAACACTTCTTGTCCCAGTCCACAAGAGATATCCCAGGTTCACCATTCCCACAACATTCTTGTCTACTTCAGCTGCACTCCGAAGCACTTCAACTGCACGTGCGATGTCTTCCGGTGATGAATTCTGCCATTCGAGAAGAAAGCCAGCAAGATTAACTTTTGCGATAACTTGAGGTCTTTCAAAAGTCCTGACGGAGTTCAGACCTGTTTTATTCCCCGCGTGGATTGGCAAAGAATCATTTGAGCCCCTTCTTAAGGATAATGGTATCCAACAGCGCCAGTTGTACTCACAAGTCTCTTCCATGATCTCTGTATAGATTTGAACAGCTCGATCGAAGTCCACTTTGGAAGCATCTTCCGCTTCACTCAGAATATTTGCTAACGTTAACTTCCCGAATACATGTTGATCCGCGTCAATAGATTCATTGCACAATTTTATGGCCCGTGTTCGATCAGTTGGAACATCCTCATCTGGCAATCTGAGCATGGCCGCCAAGGTAGATTTTGGACCGCCGTCACTTTCGGCTTCTTTAATGGCGCGTTCACACATCGCTATGGCTCTTCTTCGATCAGGGCACAGCTCGTCCAAACCATTCCATAACAACTCTCCTATACCCACCATGGCTGCCTCATCGTTGTCCTCATCTACAAGTTGTTGAAAAAGCATGACTGCTCGTTTTGCGTCAATAGGAATTTCCTTGTGTCCATAGCTTAAGAGGTTAGCCATGCAATAAATCGCACCCTTTTCGTTGCGTTCCTTAATGACGCATTCACAAAGCTCAAAAGCTCCCTTTGGATCGGGTTCCACCGAATCTGCACCGTGAGACAGCATCTCAGCCAAACGAACGATTGCTTCAGGTTCGTTATGTTGTCTCACTGCTTGATCAAACAAATCATGAGCTCTTTGAGGATCTTTTGGTATTGTCTTCGTTCCATATCTGAGTATTCGGCCCAAGTTCATCATTGAATTGACCAATCCGACACGTTCAATCGCCGTTTCGTACAGCTGAACTGCTCGCTCTTCGTCTGCTGGAACACTATCACCTCCTTTCTCAAGAAGCAAAGCCAAATTATTCATAGCATCTTCGCTCTGGCCCTTCGTAATCGCCTGCTCATATAATTCCACAGCACGTTTCACGTCTCGTGAAACTCCGTCGGCACCATCAGACAAAATGCACCCTAGGGAGAACATGGCATGATAGCAATCATACTTTTCAATACAGAACTCACATAGTTCCACCGCTCGAGGAACATCGACAGGAACGCCGTTAGCTCCTTCAGTGAGCAAAGATGCAACATCACCGATAACGTAGCTATGGTTTTTTGACTTAATCGCCTCCTCGAAAAGAAGCAGCGCCTGACTCGGATTCGGATGGACTCCTTGTGCGCCAGCAACAAGTAACCTTGCCAAAGAAACTTTTGAATCAGTATCGTTGCCCTTATCAATGGCTCGTTGATACCATTTTACTGCTCGCCTGTAATTAGCTGGGAATCCCGGAGAACCCTCGTATAGATGGGCCAAGCCCCACATCGACCCGACATGATCGTCCTGACGAATTGCACGTCGAAAGAGCTTTGCTGCTCTTCGTGGGTTAAACTCTACGCCCGGCAGCTTCGAGGTGAGAAAGTCACCAAGAAGATACATCGCGGTTGGATTGTTCAGTTGCTTCACAGCTCGTTCTAATAGCTGCACCCCCCTAGCAGAATCCTTAGGGACTCCTTGGCCTGTTCTATAAAGGATAGCAAGGTTTATGAGAGGCCCAGATGCATTCTCCAGCTTGAGCGAGCGTTCGTATAACTCGGCAGCTCTTGACAGATCACCAGTTATGACATTGTTCCCAACATGATGGCGGTGAGCTAGTTCAAACATTGCACGTGGACTGCCACCTTGCTTTATGGCGCGTTCTAACAGCTGGACCCCTCTAGAAACTTGCGGTTTGAGCCCCTCGTGACCATCGAGCAGGATACGAGCCATGTTAATCATTGCGTCAATGTCATTCGTGGCCTTAATTGCATTTTCGTAGCGCTCCAGGACCTCTACTATCGTTGGTTGTGTATGCGGCATGATGATGTCCGGAACCTCCTGCCGATATTTCTCATGAGCGAAGAATTGTAGAGGCGTCCGTTTCTTGTGCCGGAATTCGACCTTCCTAGACGTGGGAGTTAAAGCAAGAAGCTGAACATTGAGGGAAGGTCTTGGAACTCAGCTTTGTTTGTCGTCGTTTTTCGAAAGATGCAAAGCCTGCGCGAACATTCACAGAAGGAAGGCTACAGTTCCTACAGTAGAAGGTTACCGACGTAGCCCTTTTATCCTTGACGGCTACACCCAGTGACCGTAATAGGTGTGGGTGATTAATTAGTGTTGGCCGCATATTACTGTGGCCAACATCAATTTAGGTACGAATTGTTTTCAAAGTGGTCGAATATAATGTGGGTTGCGCCAACTTTTATGCATGAAAAAGTTTTCCCGTTCACTTTATTTCTCGAAAACATGTTCTCGGTCGTCTTAACAGTCGAGAACGGCATAACAAAGATGGTAAATGGTCGTCGTAGGAGAGGATCGCAATTACAGGAAAATAAGTTTTTGTACACTTTTCTGCAAATGATCTGAATAATGTAAAAATATTATTACGAAAAACGCCAAAGATCTTGAATACGATAAAAAACCATTATTTCAACTGCAATGGCGCTATATCGATTATAAGAAGAGCATTACCGTTTTTTTGAGCTTCCGGAGATTTCAGCTAAGCTCAGTGTTTGTCTACACTAATCAATACAGATGTAACTAGTCTGGCGTACACTATTTTAATTTGAACAATAATATTAAAGAACTCTACTTGATGTCGCTTAAAGTATAAAAGGTTTTTTCTTCAACAAGCTTACCATACTTGATTTACCCCACATCTAACACAGGATTATTAGAAACTTTAGACCCTCTTTGTTACTGCGCTTCCACTTGGGGGATTTGAGTCTTTATGTAGGGTAGGGGTCGTTTAGAAGAAATGACCCCTCCTAAAGAAGAAGAAAGCTTTGGTGTCTTTCGGGGTTATTTTTCGAAGGGTTGTTCTGCGCCTAATACAATGACTAGCGGTGAATTAATAGTCACAATAAATCCAGGTAGTACGGTCTCTGTTGTGATAATACAAGAAGACCTTTGTGTAATAAATATATTCTTTCTACAGGAGACAGCTGAAATAATCCTGCTTGCTTCTAAGTGGTGACAGTGCTCCTGAAAGATGGCAAATGATGCTACAAACGTTGCTTAAAATATGCTCTTCCATTGTAAACTAGCCGCATACGTAGATATATATATGAGTAGTAAAAATTCTTTTTCTAGCATTGATATGTATAGTAAACATACTTTTAAGTAGACATGTTTTCTTGAATCGAATTTCCATTTCAAATCACGTCTATTAGCCAAACTGGTCCATTACAACTGCTTATCTTCTTCTTGTGACATTTGTCATTAGATGATTTAATTTAATAGGACAAAACCCCTTATTCCTTTTTTCGTTTTCCGTTTTTTTTTTTTGCTCTTTTTTGCCTTTCGCTATTTTCACTTTTTTCCGTTCTGTCTCTTTGCTCTTTCTTTGTATTGAATACATTTATATCGTAAACGTTTTGGACAAGAAAATGGAATTTGAGAAAGTCGTGCCGTCTAGAACAATTAAATGATAGGGACAATGTCGTGATTGGCAATAACCTTTTTAACGACTTTAATTCCGTACGACTCAACTTCCTCAGGCATCTCCGTAACATGTCGATAATGCTCCTTCAGGCTGCTCAAATATATGAGGACATCATTTACATAACCCCAAACAAATAAGAACTTACTGAGTATTGAATTCATCATTCTTTGAAAATTTGAGAATGCATTCTGTGGTATACCCGTAGACAGTAGTGACCAATTGGGTAGTTCGGACCCGTGTTTAGGGAACACACAGAGTCACTTAACCTAAAAGGGCGGCACCAGTAACCGTAGAGGTACGTGGCAGCACCAACCGCTGAAGACGCGAGATAATAGGATAGCTTAGCGTGGTCGGTCGGTAGAGCCGGTAAACAGCGCCGAAGAACTAGTAGAACATTTCAGAACGTCTATCTACTCCAGCGGGTTGACGGTAGAGACCCGCGGGTGGTAAAGTTCGCCAGATGATGCTTGACTTTACCACTTGGGCGGGAAGGCTGCTTAATATTCACCTTCAGGGTGGGTGCAGCTCAGCTGATGTGCACCTCAAGGCGAAAATATCTACCTCTAAACGGCGAAATGCCCACTACAGTAGTTGGTTAGTTATTTACTTCTACAGTTTTCCACGTGGCAATTCTGTACATCTCAGAGGTAGCCAGCGCATCACTCGCTGTATCACACATTCATTAACTTCAACGGCATTACCTCAAATTGAAATGTTTCTTGTCGACAGAAGAATGTGGTCATCCGTTTGCATTTTTCGGAGGTTCTTATCTGCTACACCCAGTGACCGTAATTGGTGTGGTCCACATTAAAAACGGTAACTCAAATTACGAGAAGAGTACCCAGAATAGTGTGGTCTACAAGAAATACGGTACTATTAAGATGTCAGAAACATATAGTGTAGGCCACATCATTTATTTCAGGAGCAATTGGTGTGAGTAACACTTTCGGTTGGAGTAAGAGCACACTTTTCACAACGACAAAACTGCTTCGCCCTCAAACTGATTACAGTGCTTTCAAAAAATCTATTGAAAAGCCAGCAACAATTGACGTTCCTCCCACTGGCCGTTTAAGTTTAACGCCAGACCTGTTCGAATCATAGCTTTGCGTTCGTACGGAATACCGTCCACATTTTGCTGTATGTTAACATCCCTAACAGAATCAGCCGCAAGTTTTACGAAAAACCGCTTTCCAGGATTACAAACCTTTCCATAGGCTGACCATTCTTCTTTTGCAATCTTTTCCATCTTGAACCGCTTTCAACGAACCCCCCATGCCCTCTTTATCTTCTGAATTATAAACGAATCGGCGGGCTGCACGAGGTCTGTGGCGTTCTTCAGGAAATATCTCAAGGTCGTTCTAATTCGTTGGCACGCTTCTTGCAACGCAGCGATGGAGTTGTGACCGCTGCAATTGTCGACAAATAAGATTCGACATCGATTGTAGGGTAACGCGGAGATTGCCCGCGTTTCTCTCAACCACTGAGACATAACAGTAGTTTCTATCGACCCGTTCGGGCCCGTCCTATAACTCACTCCCGGTACATCGTCGGGCTCTCCCCGAATTGGATAGGACATGGATGTGTTCTTAAACACCATAAAAGCAGGCTGGATGCTTGCGTTTGGACGGCCGCTGATTCTAACCACCATGGTCATTCCCTCACCACCTGAAACAACATCGCAGTATTTAACTTCGTGCTCACCGCAGAAACCCAGTACCGTCCCATTGTCCATGTTTATCATGAAATGGGTTTCATTAGCGTTCTCGATATCTTCCTCTTTCCATTCTCCACTGCGAAAAGCCCGGACAACAACGCCTAAACGGTAGGCGACTTGCTTATGAATCGTTTCAGTTTTCTGCGGTGACAGCATCAGTTTCCCTGTTTGAGCCCGGCTCACAATTCTGTAGCGCTCCATAAATCCTTGAATCCTGCGACGATCGATACAGTAGGCAATATATTTTTGTGATCTCTCGTCCTTTGTTTCTTTGGTAAACGTTGTACCGTGTGATGTTTTTATTATCTTCAAAGCTAATTCTCGCATAGTCTTCCAATTGAACTTGACTCCAAGTTTACGGAGTCTGTCGAACTCGCTTAGCATGCACATATGCAGATCACGCACCCACTGCCGCGTTTTCCTACCACGCCCAGACCTGGCTTTCAGGTTAACTCTCTTGAGTCCAAGATGTGTTCCTCTTGGTGGTGCAAAACCCTCGACGGGAAAACAACAAACCGCGTCGGGGACGAGCACCTCAGGGTGTTCAGGCCCTGCTCCCTGTGAAGGGCAGTCGAGCGGCAGAACCCTCCGATAGGGCCAACACGAGCCGGGTGTAAATCCGGGTGGCCCCGATCTGGGCGTGCAGTCGGAGGTAGAAGGGGTAGAATCGGCGTAGGTATCCGGATGGTTCCGGCGAGCCACAGCGAGTGGGAGTATCCAGCCCAACGGTATGGGACGACAAAAGATCAACAAACGAGCCGCACTGCGGAGCACTGACTCGCGATAAGCGGGAAAACTCCCGAGACAAATAGAACAAACCTACAATGTAGGGCAGAGTAGTGAAAGCCGTAAGACGGAAATGAAAACAATAAAATAGATAAGAAAAGTGCCGTGACGACGGATTAGTACTCCTCAGGGACGGAGGTTGGTTGATCAGCCCGGAATTGCGGCGGTATTCCCCAGGATGGGGCTGGTGACCGTGCGCAAGCGGCAAGAAGATCAGAGCCAAAGGCCTCGTTGAGGTTTACTTCCCGTACAGTGGCGGCAAGTGCCGCCACTTATATACGGCACTTGAAAATATCGATTAAAATATCTAACTATCCGGCGCTGCCGGCCAATACACTACAGGTGTGCCCCCGTGGCAGGCTTGCCACGGCGCCCGCGCGATCGGGCCAACTTGGCACACGTGTGCAGAAACACCACCCTTCCTAGGCATACCCCAAAATAGGGGCCCTACCCCAGTAGCCGCTCATAACCTGAGGTGTCGCAGCCGGTAACGGATCAACAAACTATGAAAAGCACCTCGGTGCATCCCCACGAAGGGCGTTTTGCTCTACATCTCCCCCTTCTCAGGCTGAGACACCGACTCCGTCGGCTCGATACGCCTCGCGATGGAGGGATATAAGGAAGTCTCCCAAGACGGGTCTGCCGAGAACTGTTCGGAGCCACCAACACCTCCGGTGTCAGTAGCGAACCTCGTCATCTCGAGCCCTTCCGCGATGTCCAACGCACCGAACGGCCCTCCGTCCTCGACGGCACGCATGCAAGTGTCGAACCCGCCGTTCCGGTCTGTACCTCTCCCGCAGTCGGCGGCTGCCTCCCAGCCGGGTTCTTCCGGACAAGATCACGCTCCAGCTCAGGCTGGTCCCGCGCCCGTGTGGGATTGGTTCAACGCCGAGATGCCAGCTACGCTGGGTGGATGGCCTACCGCAGGCGCCTTACGCATCCGGGATCCGCACCGGCACAGTTTCCTTTTTGCCCAGGCTCCCTGGTTTGACGCCGAAGCCGTTCGGGATACAGAGCTCGTCGACTCGTACGCTGTCGACGGTCAACTCCCTGGTGGGCTTCCTGCTGACGTTACCCGTTCATGGGACTGGATCGCCCGCGTTGCGGTTATACCGAGCTGCCTGTTTGTAGGTCGAAACGAGACGAGACAATTCGCTCGCAATTAGATGGCCCGCGTTGGGTACGCGCGACACTTCCGAGCTCCGAACGAACATCCGGTGCCGGCACAGTACCAGTACGATGTGGCACGTTACCGAACTTTCGGCGAGGTCGGCTACGGCGACCATCTAGCCAACGCGTTGGACGAAATTGACCGATATTCGGATACCGTTCAGCCGCAGCAGGAGTTGATCCTGTGGGCGCGGCCGATCCTTCGCGCCGAGTTCCGGTTCCTTCGCCGTCCTGGACGGTCTCAATTTCATGAAGGCCTCCGCTTCGAGAGGAAATGGCGTTCCCGCTTCGGGGTACTGGTGCCGTACCAGTGCACGGAGGTGGAACGCATTGCGCGTCACTCCCATACTGGGCGATACCTGCCGCTGCCGTCATTCTGGCCTGCGGTCGAAGTCCCACGAGGGTGTCACGTAGAGCTACCGCCCTGCCTAACTTACATCGTCTGTCTCTTGCAGATGCTAGTTTTTGGCGAGGGTCGTCCAGTAAATTTTTTGAAAAAATATCGAGATCAATTATTTCAAAATCTGCAGATAATTGCTTGGGTCGTCCAGAATCGCTGTGCAGTAAATACTGGTGGGTTTTCCACTCGTGCTAGTTCTTTAGTCGAGGGCTACCTGAACTGTATTTCGCGAAGTCTAGGTTCAGTTTCCATTAAGGTGCACATTACACGATACCTTCTGCGGAATGATACCCTGCAACGCATGGAATACTAGTGCTAGTACAGATGATGCCCATTATGAAATCATACCGTTTTATTCGTATCTATTCTTCTATCGACCGCTTTTGCTAACCACTACTTCGCTATATTACATGTACCATTTCCCCATGATGGATCGGGTGTAGGCGCAATCTGCGGCAGATGCCGCAGAGGGCACCTGCACCAAATTGCTGGATCGGTAGAACACATACGCACTCCGAGAGGATGAGGCGCGAAGCGCCTCATCCTCTCCGTTCCTCATGTAGGGAACCATGCCCAGATGCATAGTTCCCTACTTGAGGAACCTGCACCTGCAACTCGTGAGCTACGTCCGCATCAAAAGTCATTTACCTGTATACGCAAGCAGAAAGTATCCATAAGTTAGTCAATGATCCGTTAGATACATTTGAAATGCGATGGAACGTACCATTGATAAAACAAAACAGAAACGTTGCGCTAGAAAAGTCGAGGGACCTGGTAACTCGCAAACGGAAGAAGAAGCAGGAAAGGGATCGGTTAGATTACCAGCCCACCATATCATCGTAAACCGCGAAAGGTGTCGAAGCGAGAACTCACAAGCAACGACACCAAGAATACCCATGCAGCAAACATACCGCAAAATGCGATAAACGAGAGAGCAGCCTATGTCGCAACCAAGTACCAGAATCGACTATCCCGCAAGCCAGTCAACCAAGATCGCCAATACAAGAAGATCAACGTAAGGCGCGAGAAGAGAGGCGAGTCTATGAGGCAACCAAGTCAAACCATATCGCCAATGCACCAAAAGTAACGCAAGACGCGATAAGAGAGAGACCATCCTATGGCGCAACCTAGTCAACCAAGATTGCCAATGATGAACCTATCGCCCGAGCCAGTCAACCAATATCAACCAATATCGCCAATACACCAAAAGCAGCGCAAGACGCGAGAAGAGAGAAGAGTCTATGGCGGAACCAAGATCGCCAACAAACCAAAAGTAGCGCAAGATGCGAGAAGCTAGAGACGCCTATGGCGCAACAAAGTGAACCAAGATCGGCAATACCGCGTGATAGGTTACACGAGCAGTCAGAGATCGATCTTGAGAGACGAAATGAAACTGGTTGCGTACTTACAGTCGTTGTGGACGTCGGAAGAAATACAAAGGACGCACGTCAAATAGTGGTTACCTTCAATCACGTCAATGTTAGTAGCAAGACGTAGAACAAGATGGAACATATCGTAAGCAGAACGTAGTTGAACAAATGGAACGAGTTGGAGGCTGAAAACGGGAACCCGGTAACCCAAAGCTTATTTTCTGCCGTTTACATGTCGAATAGAGCGAAAAAACGTGGTGAGGATGGGTTAGTTTAGAGCAAAGATACATAGAAGAATATGGAAGAGAACCTACGAAAAGACTGCACGGAATACATCCGTGAGATACGGATGACTCCGTCCTACTTTTTTCCGCCCTCTACTTTAAGGAACCTCCATAAAGTACAGGGAGGAAAAAAGAAGGACGGAGGGGAGTATAACGCGAGGATGTGGATGGCACGGATCACGACGGTAAGGGAAGGTCGGACGTCGGAGGCGCGGCGGCGGCGGCGGAGGGAAGAGATTTATTTTTCTGTGCGAGATTGGACAGGTGTACAGCGTACAACGTTGCGAAACCACAGGTTTATAACCAGTGGTAGATAATACGAGAAGTACACCCTTGTGTTGAGGTCGACGTGTACCTACGTTCGTTTTTGAACGAAAGCAAGCGATTTAAACTCAAAATATATTCTCCGTTCTCAGCATGACGTCGATCTTGACTGTCGCTCGACCTCCTTCTCCCTTCGGACGCCCTTCCCTTGCAGTCTTTGTCGTCGTTTCTCGTTCAGTTCTTCTTCCCATGGTCTACTACTGTACACATAAGAAGCGTGGGTGCCCCTTCGTTACTCGGCGAGGAGTCTTATCCCTTCAACAGCATGTCAACCATTGCCCGTTTCGTCTGAAAGCAGCGCTGGAAGACGACAATAGCCGGCCCATTCGGAGAAGCAAGCGTCTCAAGCTTTCCGCACCCGCGCCCGCATCTTCCGAAACGGTCACTGCCCCTTGTCGCCTTCCCGAGCCTCCAGTGTCCGAGGACATCGTCGACCCCACTCCGTGCGCCCCTCCCATTCCGGACACTTCGCATTGTGTTTCTCCTTCCCCGGCTCCCGCGTCATTAGAGCGAGAACACGGAAGCAGTTCCCGCCCAGTGCCTTCTGAGGAGGCCCTCGGTGATTTGCATATGGATTATCTCACGGTTTGTCTGGCTTCAGTAGCTTCCAACCTTGGTCATCGTGAGGCGGACGAGCTAATTGGGCTACTTCGGGACCCGCGATTCTCGCAAAAGCGATTCAACGAGACCATAACAAGTTCCAAGCGCTGTACAGAACTGAAGAAGGCCATTTTCGAACGATACGCCTCAAAGGACGGTTTCAATCGCAGAACTGTCTCGCCAGAAGGATGTAAGTTCAGCGCCACCCTCTACACGAGAGACCCCGTTCAGACACTTGTGAAACAGCTCCAGTTGGCTAACAACGAAAACACATTCTTCCACCCTATACCTCAGACCCACTCCACGAAAATATCTCACCCCATGTCCGGCTCTCTCGCAAGAGACGCCACCTCAAAACTTAAGGAAATGGTCATGGGCTCTTTGGATAGTAGAATAGTGTGGTACTCCCAAGAAATAAGTTACAGTGAATCTTTCGTAGGTCTTCTGCAGGTATACACCGATAAGTCTTCAACAACTCTAAAGCAAACATCGGTTACCGCCTATCCTCTTCACCTCATATTTCTCAACTTCTCCGACGAGCTTCGCCGTAAGTGTATCCGTGATGACCTCACAGTAGTGGCATACTTCCCTACCACACTGATCGAGGTTTCCGCATCTGAAGCAGACGCAATGCCATTTGTTTCTAGCAAGTCTCTACGCGAGTCCAGGATGCAAATCCTTCAAGAATCTCTTCGTCAAGTCCTGGAGCCCATTCTAAATCTCACGCAGAAAGGTTTTCAGTTCATCGGCGAAGACAAACTAAGTCGAGTGTGCCATCCTCTGCTTGCAAGTTATTGTGCGGATATTCCTGAGGCTAAGGACATTCTGTCTATTCTTCATGGCACCAAAACGGAAAGCCCGTGTCATAGATGCAAAGCCCCTCGCTCATCTTTATGCAGTCCTATTCCCACCTCATTCAACGGAAGTTCTCAAAAGCACACGAAAAGCATCCGAAAGACATACACAGCTATCTTGCAACATGCACAAAAAGACGAGGCGGAAAGACGTCCACGTCGTGCGAGGGAGAGGAGATCTCAAGCGGATACTCTGATGCGTTCAAATTCCATATCTCTCATTCCTTCGTTCCTCGAAACTTCCGTAAGCCTTGGAATGATCCCGGGATTGTCTCCATACAGTCTGTTCTCATTCGAACCATTACACAACTTGCATCTCGGCATCTCAAAGTTGATAAAAACGGCCACAATCGAGAGACTGCAGTCAGACACCCTGTGCACCACATTAGGAACATCTGCATCGCGTTCATTTCGAACGATACGCACCCAACTCCTCAACCATGCAAACGCAATTCTAGCTGCCATAGAACGCGATTCTCCTGCCAAAGGTTTACATATCGATTTCTCCACGCAGGAGAAAGGCAAATCTTTGAATGGTATCTTCACGAAAGACGGTCTCCGTGGAATGCTGGAGGCCAAAAACTACAAAGCACTTGACATGGTCTTTCCCTTCATAGGAGCATTCTTTGACATATGCTGTGGAGAACAGGACGTTGCCCCAATCACAACCGTTTTCTCTCAGTATTCGGACTTGCTCTCGACCTTATTCAGATACAATCGTGACCCTTATTGGACTGAAAGCTCTCTCCTGTGTCTTAGTTCGGAGATTGAAGCCTTCAGGCGTTCCGCAACAAAGACTCTGGCGGATTTTCATCCCTCCAGACTGGGAACTCTGAAGTTTCATCTTCTCGATCATCTCGTGGACGATATTCGCCGTCTGGGAAGTATCAAGTATTACGACGCAGGCATATACGAACATGCACACCTGCTATTTAAAAGACACTACAAAAAGACGTCCAGAAGAACAGCAACGGCTGTGGAGGAGACTATTCGCTCCATTGAGCACGGACATGTTAGAAAGCAATGGAATGGCAATACTCCTTACCAGCGTAATCCAGGTTTACCAGGAACTTCCACACAGCTTCCTCGGTTTGCAATGAGAGGGCGTTCTTTCACTTTACGAGCTCTTCAACATTGTGTTTCAAGTATGTCCAGTTCAAAAACATGGACTGCTGTTAGAGAAATGTTCTCAAGTACGGACACAAGGTCGATTCTTGATCAAATTGGTGAACAGGCCCTTCCTCCTTTCCTCAGTCTCGTGAAAGAAACACTGGATGAGCACTCTATTACATACTTCCCAGAAAAGACAAGGATAACTCTGGTGAATTCGGCCGTCGTGAAAGGCGGTTTCGTTCCGACTCTTGAACACTTCGATTCGTCTTCTAAGGCACTTAAGCTGGGACGACCCAAATACCCCATCATCCAACGTGTCTTCGCTTCTCCAGCATTTGGTCCCAGTAGAAAGCCAAAGTTTTCCACTGTATTGGTAAGCGGAGAAGATTCAGAGACTTGGGTTGCCCAGGTAGTCGCTCTGATTCGAATATCTCTCCTTGATTCTGCACTTACCGCACCAGAGGTGGCATTCGTCCGGTATTTCGAGGTTTTACCCCCCGCAACAAACATCGACCACATATTGAAATGCATATCTTTACGGTGGGCTACAAACGATGAAAAGAACCACACTCTTCCGTTCCCTCGTCATTCCAAAGCGGAGACTATCGTAGAGTTAACTCCTTGGTACGGGATGGTTCCGGCTTCTGCACTACAGGGAACTGTCCATGTTGTTCGATCAAACTACCCTGCTCCACCTTTTTGTCCTCCACTTCAATGGTTCCAACACCGATTCTACATCAATCGATTCTATCATGATTCAGATGAAGGACCAACTGAGCACGTTGATCTTGTACAGCCTTAAACATTAAGGGCTCCATCTTCTACATGTTCACCTTGTGGTGCCTTTTCTTGTGATCCTGTGTTAATTCCGAAATCGTTCATGTCCATTTCCTTGAACTCCATATCCCCTTCCTCGCATTCACCAACGAAGCAATCGCTAATAGACCCCAATCTTCGGCTCACACTGTCAATAAAAAATTGTTCTTTCACAGTGAGGTAAAGTCTTCCGTTCGACGGCATTCGATATCCAAATGTAGCCTCTCTCATGTCATTACCAAGAACCTTAGTCCAATCTTCCGTTGTCGTTCCAAAATTATGAAACTCGCTGGAATTGGTCCTCAAGACATGTTGCCTAACATCCCCCAGAACATTCTTTAAACACAGAGGTAGCAGTTCAGCAAACTTCTTTGTAAACAGTTTCTGTCTCTGGCCACCCCTTGACACATCCGTACTTAGAAGGCTCACAACCGTCAACACCCAAGCGTCCAAACGTGCGAGCAACAGTATTGTGCCATCTAAAAAGGTGCCCGTATCCTTGTCTTCCACATCATACCCAATAAACTCCTTCAGCACTTGTCCCCGACACGGTTTCGGAAGAACAAGTCTTGATCTTCCGTCGGCATATCCTCGACATTGTCCGCATTGGAGTACTTTAGACGAACAAATGGGGCTTTTCTCCACCATGAAGTGTTCGGTACACCATTTTCGTCAAGACGCAGTATGTTCTCCTGCGCTTCCTTCAACTGCATTGTGAGTTCGTCAGCATTCTCTTCTACCAGCTTTGTTCTTCTCCAAATCAGATCGTACCCCAGGAGCAGAAATAGTTTATCCCTCGTATTTCTCTTACGAACGCCCACGACGTCACTCATGGTCTGCCGCATTCTCTGCCTAAGGCACATATCTGCACAAAGTTCCAGTATACACCTGTCGGTAAGAGATGCTTTTCTAATACCTTCCCAGCTCAACTCCTTCAACTCGCTTTCAACCATTTTCTTCAGCAAAGCATCTGGCCCCCCCTCTACCGACGGTGTGAACATGCCAAAACTGCCCAAGAGCTCCACGGGGTTTTTAGGAACCATGTATGAACCACCTTCCTCCGGCTCAATAAGCCCTTCCCCACTCTCAGTTGCGTCTTCCACCTTCTCGGCACGGTTACCCCAATTTCGGGTGAGCGACTCACCTTCGAGCCATAGCTCACTTGTTTCTCTCCTTGCCCACGTCAGCATGTTGTGATACACTGCTCGAGCAACCCCTCGAAACTCGTCGCACACCTCAATTTTATGCTTCTTTCGACCTGTCTGCCCAGGTTCACCAGCACGTGTACTCCTATCTCCCTCCTGTTTCAGTGCCCCTCTTAGCCCTTCAATGACTAGATCCTTCTCTTCAAGCCTCTTTTTCAAAGCCGTACTCTGCTCTTGGGCGACCTTCACTAGAATTCCCCGAACCATCAAGTCCTCTTGTAGCGTCTTAACCTTTTCTTTCAAGCAATTCAGTTCATTTAAAAGATCAGGTCTGTTCATAGAGCTTGAATTCACACCAGTTTGGATATCTTCCGTTATTTCCCTAGCTTCTTCGGCGACAGGCCCCGGTAATGCCGCAGGATTCGGTGTTATTTCGTTATCGGAACTATCCTCATGTGCCATAGCCTTAGCCACGAGAGGCTGCAGGCGTTCTGTGTCCACCCTTGGCACGGCTCCGAGCTCCAACTCCCGTGTATGTCCTCCTCCATGGCATGGTATATCAGATGAATTGGGCCTCGTACGAGCTGCAACGGCCCCCGTTCTGGAAAGAGGGGAAGGTCGAAAAGTAACTCGTCTATCAGTTGTCTCTCGATTTCTTATTGTGTTTCTCCCTTGTCCGGACCCATTGCGAGGCATGATACGATTCATAGCGGCCCCAGTTCTAGAAGAGAGGGATGGACGTGACGATCTTAATATACTAGGACTCTCACGACTTCTCGTCATTGTCCCTTGTTGTCCAGATCCACTGGGCGGCGTAACCCGCGCCCCAGTAGCTCCGGTCTTCGATATCGGCCGGGGACATGAAGGTTTTGGTGTCATACGAACCTCTTCGGTTCCAGTTGTCATGCCCTCCTGTCCTGACCCGCTGGGCCGAGTTACCTCATCTTCTTGAGGAGCAGAGACAGATGCACGATTTGCATTATCGGCAGTTGACGGCACGACATCGTTCGCTGATCCACGAATTCTTGACGCAATCCCGGAAGACGCTCCGCTGCGAGATGGGCGAGAGAGTCCTGTAGAAGGACGCCCACTGACTCTCTCCTTCGTCGAGGACGACTTCCGTTTAGGAAGTGCGGTGCTTGTAGCCTGATTCGTATCATCCGATGCTCTTCTCTTCTTCTGTCCACTCTTGTTCCGCTGCGTACTATTTCGCTTTCTCGGCGTTATACCCATGCTGTGGAGATAAACAGGGTAATGAAACGAAATTGTTGGGGAGGGGGGAGGGGGTGGGGGGGGGGGTGCATGGTTCAGATATTCCGGGAGACTCCGCAGTTCCTGCTTTTTAGGAATTTGAGGTGCCCAATGGGTCGCAAATATCGCCGTTACAGATGAAGAGCTCCAGTGTACATGTACAACAACGCGTATTGCAGGCAGCTGCAACACTCACAAGCATATTTACTTTCTATTCGCTACTGAACTCATCTATTGCTCCAATGTCAGAGCCCAGTCCCAGGCGTACTGCTCTCCGTAGTCGAAATACAACTCTTCGCCCCTCTCAATATCTCTTACTGCTCTACAACGAAATAGAGCATAGTTAGAAAGGTCTGATTGAACTGTATCACGGACTTCGCTTCCACCACCTGCACATTGGCACTTCGAGTCCTGTTTGACCGGGCTCCGATAAATCGGGATCTCCGGCATGATATCCGGCGTCGTTAATGTAGCCCCCGATACAAAAAGGCGCCGGGACAATGTAGACTTCGCTCTCCTTTCTATCCTGAGCCTGTCCTGGTCTGTTCCTCAGGTGCAGAAACTCCGTACCAGTCACAGTGACCATCATAGAAAACAACTTGTACCGCACTGGAGTTGCTCCGAGACAGCCACTTCCATACGTTAAGTGTCTTTCCTTCCGGTTCGTCAGATCCGTGTATACCAAAGTTCCATAGAAATGACAGATAGTTTCCCCAGCCAATATCTTATGTTCCGTGAACACCCCCATACCAGCACGGGGATGTCGGATCTTAGAAGATGCTATATGTAAGCGATATCGATTGGCTTCAACAGTCAACAGCATATGCATATCCATAAGATTCAGAGCTCCTCGGTACTTCTCCTCCCAAAGATCTACAGTACGCTCTCCACACTTGTCGACAAAGTCCCAGTCCTTCCAGTATCTTCCTAGGAACTGAGTAGTATGTCCAGGCATCACTTGGTACTGGGGGTAACCAAATGGAGCCTCCCATTCAAGCCGACCTAACGGTCCCG